>JANTPZ010093536.1:0-20834 GCA_025593235.1 Vachellia pachyceras | reverse complement strand
CCTCTTTATGACTTTCTACTTAATGACTTTTGAGTTGAATTGGTCCTTGACAGATACAGAAATAGGTTTGGTAACAACCATGGAGGCCTAGAGAACCAGAGTGTTCAGGAGTTGGAGAATTACGCAATGAACAAGGCAGAGGAGACAACAAAAGGAGTGAGAAATTGCCTCAAGATAGCTGAGGACATAAGAGAAGAAGCCACAAAGACCATTGAGATGTTGCACCAACAGGGTGAGCAAATAACAAGGACTCACAATATGATAGTTGATACGGAGAAGGATTTGACTAAGGTGTGACCATCCATTTTATTCCATTTATATTCCTTCCTTAACTTCTTGTGCAATTTGTCTGGTTTTGAGGCGATATCTTCAAGAGACGATCTTGATGTGGAAAGGAAACTAAAAATTTTGTTGTGTTAGCCATGAACATATTGCATACAACAACTAGTTAAACTTCCGAAACATTTAGTTGTTGTTATTAAAAGAAGTGGTTTTACTTTTACCATGTTCTTTTTGTTTCCTAGTTTTATTCTTAATTGCAATTTACATCATCATGGTTATTAGGGTGAGAAACTGTTGAACAGTCTTGGGGGTATGTTCTCTAAGTCATGGAAGCCGAAGAAGACAAGAAACATTCAAGGCCCTGCCATTATATCGACAGGTTTTTTCTAAGCTTTTTATGCCTAACTTTATTTATTTTATCTCAATATCCAGATATCTCAATTAATATATATATAATCTAATGTGTCTTAACAGATAATTTGTCCAATAAAAGTGAGGAGAATATGGATAGGAGGGAAAGGTTAGGCTTAGCTGCTTTTTCTAAAGGAAAATCAGCTGCAAGTGCACTTCCTGGTGATGCAGCAACTGCATATCAGAAAGTTGATGTATGTTTTTACGAGTGTTTCTTTTAGTTAATTCTATGAAATGTTCATGAAGAAGAATTATTTTGTTGGGATTCGTATTTCATGAAGTTGTTAAATTCAGGCTGAGAAGGAAAAACAAGATGAGGCACTTTCAGATCTGAGCAATATTTTGGTGGATTTGAAGAGTATGGCAGTTGGCATGGGAACTGAAATAGACAGGTGAAATTTGCTGTTATTGTTGTAAGAAAGCATTACATGAAAGTAAAAAATAATTATTATATCACAAAATGAAATGGTTATTTAAGTATTTTATCTGAATTCATTATTATACTATTCTTACGCATACATAAGCATACAATGCGTATGAAAATGAGAATTTCATCATGGTATTTATACCCAAAAAAATGAAATAGGTTTCTTATTTTCTGTCATTTTTTTTAAAAAATTATTCTTGAAGGTTTATTTTCTATTTGGTAATTTGCAGGCAAAATAAAGCTATGGATCATCTCAATTTGGACGTGGATGAAATGAACTCGAGAGTTAAAGGTGCCAACCAACGCGCACGAAAATTAATAGGCTGAAAGTACTACACTATCATTTTTAATCCACTTTCTTTGTTTTGAATTATGGGAAAAAAGTATATTTCATTACACGTGTAATCAAATGTAATATGAAATTTAATGAATAAAGTAGTCCCAAAATAACCTGAGAATGTATATGTGCAATGTAGATTAACACGTTTTGTTTGTTCCATCATGACTCGTCTCGTATGTACATTGAAACCCCAGTTTGACAACAAAAAGAAAGGACCAGAATTATTCATAATACTACATATTAATACAAATCCCTAAAGGATTATGAACATCCCAAATAGTGAGAAAAATTGCCTATATAGCAAGACAAGTCCTCAATTATATCATATTGCAGCTCAGGGCCAAAATCAATCAAATAGCAGCAGAGCACAGTCTCAGTCTGAACTTTGAACATGCATGCCTTATTTGGGCGGGAGGAAACCTTTCCTCAGTCTTCATGAGAGTCCAATCATTTTGTGTCTGAGACTTCTTTCTTCTATGAGTAATGAAACCAATGGTGTAGCCTAGCAACACACTAGCTCCCTCCACATACCGAGACAAACTGGATTTCACAACCTCACGACCTTCTTTTGCACCATTGACACCGCTAGTGCTGCCAATGTCATCGACAACTTCTCGATGTGCCAAGATTTCCACCATATCATGCCCCTTGCCGTCGTGGTTTCCTACATAGGAAATCATACATAGGAAAGCACAAGCTTCTCCCTTGTTGCAACCAGTCTAGTGTACCCGAACGCACCTCCTCGGTACATAGAATGTTTTGGCTGTGGAAAGATTGGCATGTCTGGGTGGTTTTCTCTAGGTTGCCAGATTGGTTGCCAATCCTGCCCTGCCATACCAATTACAACATGAACAGTACCATTTTCCCCTTTCTGACCGTTTCTGATACAAGTGAAATTATTCAGTGTACAAAACCTCTCATATCTGTGTACATGTAACCAGAGAGCAAGGGTGATATTGTTGTTCACCAATAAAGGTTCCAAGTGCTCAAGCATCTATCTCCTCAATGGCGCATCTCTATTTTCATTGCTTGTTGTGTACATGGGAAGGTGCCCTTGGACAACAACAAAAGGAGTTTTGCTCCTATTGACTGATTCCAAATCATGCTTTAGAAAATTATTCTGGTTGCTCCCAGGAAGGAAATTAGTCTCTGTTGAGATGTACACAAAATGTATTGCTCCCATGTCAAATGAGTAGTAAATATTTCGAGTTGCTGGTGCTTCGGTTCCTGTGGGTTCTGAAGAGTTTCCAGGCATGATGAACCTTAAACTGTAAGGCACCTCACACTCACCACCCCCATCGTTTCCATAACCTGCCCGGTCAGGTTTCCATGGCTGCAAAGGCCAGTCATACTCATGACTACCAATGCAAACATGGTAGGCCACTTTGGATGCAACAGGTTCGATTTGAGCAAAAAAAATTATCCCAAAGCCACAGATAACCTCTTGCATAGCTAATGTCTCCAATGTGAGACAAAGGCAGGCTTGTCACCAAGAGCTTCAATATCTCGTAGGATCCACTTCATCGTTGATATGCTTTCATCTTGTGTTCGCACAAATGTCGAGTATGGCTTAGCAGTTCCCATGTCACCAAAGAGGAAAGCTACTGTCTCATCAGATCAGAGTCATTATTTCTCGACACAAAGCTGTTTGTTATGCTCCAACCTTCACTATCACTTCCAACCTAGTACAGAAAAGAATATGAGATCAAGAGTAATCAGATAGGCTTCTAGCCACACTGGATCAGTGACCACATAGAATAATTGCCAGAAGACAGCTATGGCTAAGTAGTAAAACTTAAACAAATCAAATAACACATGAAGCCAACTGAACTTTCCTAAACATATAATTAGCATAAGGTTCAACAAAGCAATTTTCAGAATCAGGAAGGCCTTAAAAATGTGAAATTTACATAGGGAAATTAAAAGGATACAAGTAAAATTCCCCGATCAACAAATACAGGAATAAAAAAGCAAACACCAAATCTTATCGTGTTCAACACGCATAGGACACCGGAATCAGATTCAAAACAGTCCAAATTTTGTTTGAACATCATATATAACAAATGCGCGAATGAATAGCGAGTGCTTCTGAGTAACAATTCTCTTTAAGATTAAAGACCCACTTCGTAATATGCACAATACCTGATAATAATATCTCACTCCTTTCTTCAAATTCATCATAACTCCATCGTGAATATACCGGTCGTCTAGTTGGCCGAAGAGCCGCACACGTGTTCCTTTTCGTACCTCCACATGCGAGCCAACGCCACACTATTCAGTTTATCCTCACTCTCCCCGTACTTCACGTACGCCTCTTTCGCATCCCCTGTAACGAACATGACCCGCATCCCATCGTTGTTATCCGTGAATGCCAGATGGATCTGTTCCGGGCCCCGACCCAATGCAATTGCGAGCTCCTGTGAGGAAGCCAACAAGTGTTTTGTGCCGGGCAAGGGGTTGTGGTCGTGGTCCTGGCGTCTTGGGTTGATCTCGGAGCGTGACCAACGGAAGATCCGGAAAGAGTAGTTGGATCGAAGATTGACGAGGGGAAGGGAAATCGAACCCGAGCCAGATCGCCATGCGGGTGATCTGGTGAGGAAAACGTAGCCGATGAAGTGGTCGTTGCTGGAACCGGGAGGAAAACGTAGTCAAGATCGGAAGGAGAATCAATGCCGGACCACCGGATTTGAACGGAATCGCCAGACTTAGAGAGGACGGTTGGGGTAATAGAGATGGAAACGTTGGACTCGGTGGAGGGGTTGATGAAGAGACAGAAGATAAAGAAGACGGCGGGGTTCGTTTTCAGGCAAGCCCATGTAAATACGTAGGGAGATTACCTGAGGCGAATCACACTGTTCGGCTCAACGTAACATTCACAGTGCTCCATCCATATTTAACGTGTTTTTCTATAAAATGGCGTAATTTCCTTCCACAGACAAAATCTTTAGGCATAAGTACTGGGTTCTGAGATTTTTTTAAGGAAACTTCGATGGCTACGCGACGAACTTCGAGAATGTCTTCGGGTTTATTTAAAGCAATATTTTTAAAAATTAAACGTACATTCAACCGTATTTTTTTGATAAAATAAGATAATCTTCTTTACATATTTATCTTGACTTATATAAAAGTACTTCTTTATCACATTTATAAATAGACACCTATGAAAGTACTGTTATATTGAAAGCATCGTCCAGCAGAATTTTGAGCTGGAAATTGAAATTTGTAAACTGTACATATTGACTTTCGAATCAAACAGTGAGTGAGGGAAGGATTTAATATTTTATAAAATTATTACAATGTTTTATAAATTAAAATGGTGTTATTTTATTTTTATTGTAGTTATAAATTTTGTAGATAATATTTTTACAGTTTATTGTAGTATAATATTTTAAGTAGAGGGTATGAATTTGGAATTTTTCGTACTCACATGACCTTTTTAGAATTATGGAATTTATGTGGTTTTTTTAGATTTTACCATTAAAATATTAGTTTCATTAAATTTTATAATACAGGCTACACTTGTATAATTAAAAAAATTTCAGTTGAAACATTGCATTGCGAAAGTAATATTATTTGATTTTAAGAAAATCTAGCATGTTTGTTATGGTGGAATTGGAAATGGAATTAATTTCCTATGTTTGGTATAGTAGAATTGAGAGGTGAAATTAGAAATAGAAATAAAATTCAAAATGGATAGAAATAATTTCCATAATGTAATCCATGGAATTATATTCCAGGAATTGATTTTTCCCCCTCCTTTTTTCTATATTTATATCCATTTTCATCTACATTCTCATCTCCATTTCCACCAAAATCAATTCTAACGTACCAAACGAGCCACTGCAAGTAATGAATTCTATAATCGCTTCTCGGGCAGTTTTAATTTTCTAAGCTTCCTTTTTTGTCAAAATGTGATTAATTTTCATGAATACGTATACAATTAGCCAACGTGGCTACGTGAATTAATGATATTGGTTGGGGGTTGGGGTGGGGGTATCATAGAAAAAGAATAAATGATAGTGAGAGGATGTTATGGTATTTTACGACAGGAAAATCTACCATCAGACTATAAGTAACTCAATTAATGAATAAAAAGGTCTAAAATTGATAAAATTACAATCAGGTCCAACGGTAATTGATCCAGTTGTTATTAACGGCTGTTGAGGTTGTTGATGACAACTGAATTAGTTACTATGGGATTTGATGATAATTTTACCAATATTTAAGATATTTTATTCATTAACTCATTTATTTGGGTATAATGGTAAATTTTCCTTTACAATATTACTCTGTAAAGTTTGACTGAGAAATATCATCACCATGGACCTTTTAATTATTTCTATCCTGTTAGGATCATAATTATTCATTAATTAACAGAAATATGGACAAGATAACTTGGATGTATAAAATCAGCATCTATCTTATCTTATTTATAAATCAATTTTAACATATTTCACTTAAATTAAGAAAAATCTCAAATTTCATTGACAGATAACTTTATAGCTTCATCACTATTTAATTGATATTATACTCATGAGAAAAAAGCCAACTTGACAATAAATAGAGAATAAATAAAACTGTACATTCATATGAAAAATTTAATTATTACTTATAAACATAATCAAAATAATTTTTCTTTTTCAACCTTATAAATAGGACAATAAGAGTGTATAAATGTATGTTAAATCAAAAGCCTATAACGGGTTCATTTATAAACGTGATGGAGAAATACTTTTACGTAAATCAAGATAAATATGTTGATGAGATTATCTCGTTTTACAAAAAATATTGTTGAACGGGTTTTTAACTTTATCAAACGGAATGTCAAACAAGATCAATGAAAACAATTCATGGAAACCAGAACCAAAAAAATTCATGAAAGAGTATCAAATCTTCGTGTGTGACTTTGATCCAATCATGTTATGTTAATGCTTCTCAAACTTTGGACTCAGAGATGGCTGTGAGAGTATAGAAGGATAGTGGGATGTGATTTGTGATTTGTGAATACATAATAATTATAAATCTATTATGAATATAAAAGGCAGCTAACTTTTTTAAAATTGAAAAAGTTAAATACATTATTTAAAAATTTATTTATGTATGTCGTAAGATTATATCTATTTCTAAGTTAGACAAACTAGTTTAAACAAATAAAAATTATAAATAATTTAAAATAATGTATTTAACTTTATCTGTTCTTATTAGAATAATATACCATATATGTGTACACACGAATCGATACAAAGATATTTTTTTTACTACATTTTTTCTACACTTAGCACTTCTTAATTGTCTATGAGAAAAAAGCACAACGAGCTATCATCCTAGAAATAAGTAGAGTTCATAAAAGTGTTCATATTTAAATAATAAATATAGTTATTAAATTAAGTAGTATGGACTCTTGTTCTCGAGTTGAAGTCCGTGAAAACGCAAGGAATGATTTTATTAGATGTAGGAAGTGTTTGTTAAACTTTTAAAATCAGGAAGTACTTTTACATAAATTGAGATAAAATTTTCCTTACATACTTATTTTAGTGTAAAATCATTTTTCAGAAGTTAATCCAAACACTCCCTACTATCAATTAATCTTATCAAATAAAAAATTAGGGTTAATACAATTATTGATATTTCAAATTTACTCTAATTTAGATTCTGGTCCTCAAGTTTAGACCAAGAGTTAAGGGGTAAAATAGTTCAATATTTTATTACATTATAAGAATCAACATTTTAAATAGAATAGAATGAAACTCCAAAGATTAAAACCAATTATTTTAAATTTGTAGAATTAAAATTAAAATTAATGCAAATTAAAAGAGAATCCAAAAAATATATAAAGAAGTCGAGAGTCAAAAGGGATCTTCTGATATAATCTCTATTGTTGACTTGGCTTACTTCTTAAGGGAAAAAAGCAATGAAGGTACAACCGCTTAAATGCATTACTATTGCACAAAAAGCGAAAGGGTCAATCGGTCAAGTTTTACTACAATAACTCAAAATATGTTTGAATAACATACTTTTCTTTTTTTTTGTGAACAACAAGCAAGTGGGCCTTTGACTCACACTCGGAACCCCCCCGGTATTTGGCGTCTTTTCCTGAGTCCCTGGCCTTCTTTCAACTGGACCAGGTAACCCGGGGCAACCGACTAATCCGGAGCGAGGAATACACGTGGCGCACCCCTGTAAGGTGCTTTGCACCAAGGGTGGGTTACCTCTACCCCCGAACGTTGCTCCCAGGGATCGAACACTCAACCCTTGGGGTGGTGACAGTCGCACTGACCACTGCACCACGACGCCCGTGGGTTGAATAACATACTTTTCTGATTGGGTATAACTTTGACAATTCCTCAAGCTCACCAATTAGTTACCTTAGACATGTTTTAGTTACTGACCAAATAGTAGATATACCAAGTTATCGCTGCAAACCCCAAGATATTATTACTGCGAGGGATGAAAAAAGTCTACAACTCAAATTCAAAATTATCTTGATTTATCTCCTCGTGAGGAATTGCCAAAAACATTTGACTTTTCACCCATTCCAATATAAAGGATTGATCAATCAAATAATAGATAGTAAATGTGTTGGTTTGAAAATAAATGAATTGCTGGTTGTAGAATATTATTCTTATCATACTTAAACTTAACTAAAATAACAAGAGATTTTTACTGCATTCACGTCTAAGTAAAGGGACCAATAGGAAAAGGGTAAGGTGTTTGATCAGGGGACCCCCTAATTCATCTATCACAAACATAGGGGTGGAACTCTTTTTTGGTGTCAAGGTGATGGTTATGAATAGTCATCGACTCCCTGTAAAAGGTGTAAGAATGGGACCTATTATAGGACATACAACACATTATAGGCGTATGATCATTACTCTTCAACCGGGTTATTCTATTCCACCTCTTAGAAAAAAAAGAACTTAAAATCAAAATAATTAATAGCATGACAATACAATTATACAAAACTTCTACCCTGAGTACACGCAATGGAGCCGTAGACAGTCAAGTGAAATCAAATCCACAAAATAATTTGATCCATAGACAGTATCATCATGGTAAAGGTCGTAATGCCAGAGGAATCATTACCACGGGCATAGAGGGGGAGTTCATAAGCGTCTATACCATAAAATCAATTTTCGACTAAATGAAAAAGACATATATGGTAGAATCGCAAGAAGAGATGGGAGACACGCTAATAGCTATCCTGAATTCAAGTTGATTATGCTTCGCCACTTCCTCGAAGAAAGATGATCAAACAATTCCCAATCATCGTTATTGCAGATTAGATCATCCATATAATATACAAAATGAAACTTCAGATATTTGATATCTTTCTCTTTGAATGAGATCTTAATTCCAATGACGGTTTCATTGAAAACTGAACATTGCTATTACAAGAACTGCAAACCCTTATGGACACCCTAATATTCTTGCAAAATTTATAGCCGGACAATTAAAGAATAGAGTTTCCTTTCGTGAAGCAATGAAAAAAGCTATTGAATTAACTGAATAGATGGATACAAAAGAAGTTCAAGTACAAATTGCTGGAGATGGAAAAGAAATTGCACGTGTCGAATGGATCAGAAAAGTTAAGGTTCCTCCCCAAACCATTCGAGCTAAAATTGGTTATTGTTCTTATACAGTTTGAATTGTTATGGGGTCAGGCATCAAAATTTGAATATTTGTAAACGAAGAATAATAAACTTTGCTTTTTTGGTAACATTACATCTAGCAAAAAAACAAAAAATGAAAAATTCTTCTATTTTTTCTTACGAAGTTTTGTTTTGACATCTATAATGGCCTCCAGTTTAGGAGGACAGCCCGACAAATAGACATCAACAGGAATTAGCTTATCCACACCTCGAATAGTAAAGAATCAATACTGAACATTCCCTGATAATTGTACAAGCTCCCATAGCAATAGCATATTTTAGTTTAGACATTTGCTCATATAATCTCACTAAAGAAGGAGCCAGCTTCATTGTTATTGTGCATGCTATTAAAATCAGATCTTCTTGTCTAGGACTAGAACTACGAATAACAATTCAATTTCCAAAATTTTCTAATATAAATATATTTAAAATATTGGTGTTGTGTGATTGCTAGATTCTCTTCAACGTCATATTTAAAATCATAAAATTCATACTAACCGCCAATATAAAAGTTAGTTAACTCTTTTATAGGATATTAAGGATACTAATTAATTGATATATTCATCACTTTTTCAAATGACTTTTTTGACTTGTAAACTGAATTATATTATAATGATACACATAATTATTTTAGAATATATGTTATAATTACGTAATTTATTTAATATTTTTAATTCATTCAAAAAAGTTTACCAACTTTCATGTTAAATATCGGATACAATAATATTTAATTTTCGCATTTGCCTGTTTGAGATAGAAATCAACTTAACACGAGTCAACAACAACAATTGAATTAGTGAAGAGTCAACATATAACCCACAATAGAGTTGACTTATAACCCACAATATCATATAGGTCGGTGTGGACATTTGTTAGCTCTATTTGAGCAATGGGACACATTTTTACACAAAAAAGTACTGATACTATGTAGAATTTCATATAAAAAAAGGTATCAATATTTTAAATTCACGTCGCCTTCACAAATGAACTTTTGAAACGGGATTTTCAATGGTGTTTCCAATATCAAATGAGGTATGAGGTAGGGGAGTAGAATGTAGAAATATGAAATTACGTGAGGCAAACAAAGAAGTCAAAAAGTGATTAAAAAAAGAGGGAAAAGCATGAAATCATGAAACCTAAAAAAATAAATTAAAAAATTTAGTTGAGAATGCATCCACGTAAACTCGTGACTCATTTGATGAGAGATGGTGAATAGAGCTGACTCTTATGTGTAATCTTATTAATTGTGTTCCTCTCTCTGTTTTTTATTTTTTTTTAAATTTCTCGGCATTTTCTCCACTCGATGTCATGGGTCTCTCGCTTCGCATTAATACTCTCTCCCTCTCTTCCCTTTTTCTCTTTCCCCTTCTTCTTCTTCTTCACCGATCTTTCATTCACTTCCTCTGCAATTCTGTTCTCCACTGTTTCTGATCATGAAGAGCTCTCTGTCTTCATCATCAACCCCACCTTCTTCTCTCCATCCTCCCAGGCTTCTCCTTCTTCTACTTCTTCACCTTCTCTTCTTTTTCTGCTCTGTGAACTGCAGAAATCTCCCATATTCAACAACCACCCTCCACCACCACTACCACCTCCTTCATCGTCGCTGTGAAACTTTCTCCAATGAAGCCGAACGTTCTGTTTGCTTCCGGCTTCGAAGAATCCATGAGACTACAACTTTTCATCCCCTTCCTGGTAGTTCCCACAACAATGAGATTGATCCCAGATATGGAGTCGAGAAGAGATTAGTCCCCACAGGACCAAATCCACTTCACAACTGATCATCCTATAATGATCGTCGGTTTGGAAAAACCCCTTTTGCTTCTTTCTTTTCTTTATCATCTTGCGGTTCTTGAGCTGTTCTCTTTCTTGTTATCTTTTCTGGGTTTTTTGAATTTTATATATAGATGGCCGAAAAGCTAACCCTTGTTCAAGTTCTTGGATCATCCACCGAGACGGAGAGACGAGACGGTTTCCTGCATCATCATCATCAATGGCTATGGCTATGGCAGAGAAAGAGACAATCTTTGGCAGGGATGGCTCCTTAATTATATATATATAGAGAGAGACCTAGGCTGTTTCTGCAGTGGTGATGGGTTTGATTGTATTAAGGTTCTTGTCTAATTTTTTTTATTTTCTTGTTCCTTTAGGAATGAATAATAGGCAAATTAGCTGCCATTTCCATGCTTGTTTTTGGGCAGTGATATCTGCAGATGGGAGGGGAGAGAGAGAGAGTTAAGGTAGGAAGTTTTGTAGAAGAACAGAGATGAATCTGAAAACAAGCATGGAAATGGGGAAAATGTTGTTACGGTTCAAGGACATGATGATATGAATTGGAATCAAGAGGATCTCATGAGTTCAATTAATACCAGGGAGCCACCTTGTGACTACGACGTCACTATATATACATACATATATATATATATATATTTATGTGTAGCTGCTTCCTCTGTATTATTATTATTAGGTCAAATTTGGCTTTTTATTCATCTTCCTTGTGTCATGTGTGGATCAGCAACATTTTATTTTACTTTGTTATAAATTTTATATTCTTCATGTCTAGTTCCTTGTTTGAATTAGTGAACGTGATGACTTGGTATATTTCTTCCATTATTCCCTCCTTTTATTTATTTTTTCATTCATTAATTTTCTTTGGGTGGTTGGTTGGTTATGAATTTCCTTGACCATAAATAATATAATATAGTATACAATGTTAAGGTGTATATTATTAATTTCTCCCAAAAATGCATATTACTACTTTCGATATCCTTAATATAAGAGTCAGTTGACTTTTATTAGTGAAATTAAAGAAATTAAATACAGTACTTAAAAGTATTTATATGTATCATTTTTTTCAAACTAATTTATTTACTTTATAAACTGATATATGATCTAATTATGTACATAAATAAATATTTTTAATTGATGTATTTAGCTTCTTTAATATTATAATTAAAGTTAATTGACTATTATATTAAAGATATGGTGTAACATTAATTTCTTTGAATTTTGTTTTTTTTTAAAATGTGTGAATCATCATTCCAACAAATGCAAATGGGGTGTCCCTAATTTCAATAGGCAATGTGTTGAGTTCATTTCAATGTGATTTGCAATCTCCACCATATAATATAATTCATTTTATTGAAATGAAATATGTATTCTACTAACTCTGATGTGACACATACCTTCCAGCTCCATTATTCTATAATTGTTCACAGTATATTTCTACTATATATTTACCAAAAACAAGAAAAGGTTCCTTTTGAATTTTGATTGCTAAGTTCCTAATATTAGGAATCTGGGGAGAAAAATGGCAGAATGACAAGATAAAGAATCATAGTTAAAAAACCCTACACATATATCATCACATTGGTAAACTGAATTTTGTATTTATTTCAAAATAAAAAGTTCTTTTTTGTCTTCTAACATCTTCCTAGAAATTAAATATTTCACCTCAATAATATTTACATTAATCATAGTTCTCCCATCCATTTCAACATCTACGTAAACAACATTTCCACTAATTATACATTGATCTCGAGTCATATTTGAATATTAGGAAATTTACTATCAGGTCTTAAATAGAGAAATTAACGAATAAGAGGTCTAAAAGATTGATAAAATTACCATCAGATCCCAGTAGTGGCTGGATCATCTACTTCTGGGACCTGATGGTAATTTTACCAATCCTTGAAACTTTTGACTTATTAATTTTTCTTATTAGGATCTGATTGTAAATTTCCCTTGAATATTTTCGAACTTGAATGAAGTGTTCCAATTCACATAGTATTAAACTCCAGATCTCATGTTTGAACCTGTATAATTGTTATGAACAGTATCTAATTCAGGCTTCAAACAATTTATGTAATCTCTTATTAGCCATTTTTATTAACAAAAAGAAAATTCATCTACATATAGAATCCCAAAACCAAATTGTTAATTAAACCTTTCCTAGGTGAAGTGTTAATTCATTTGCTTGTAATTTATATAAACTCTTAACTTTCTAATTATACTTATTAACAAGTACTGTTGAGATCTCCAACTTGATGCTGCGTTCCCTGAAGCTCAACTTCAATTAATTAACCTATACTTGATTGTAATCCCACTACTTTTTCTTGCTCGATCATCAAATCTGAATCGTAGATTCAACCTCCTGGGAATCCAAGCGTACTGAGAAAAATCCCATTGATCTCAATATTTGATTGAGCCAATGACGAGGGACTGCGAATTCCAAATGGCGCAACTATCCTTAACTGCATTATTTTTCATCATTGTTTCTTCAGTTTCGTCAAACTTCAATGTCGCGCGCTGTAAAACCCTCAAGCGTGACGCTAATCGCCCTTATCTTTCTTCAATTTAGAGGTAATGGTATTGTCGTTTCCAGATGATAAATTGGAAAATGATTGAAGGATTTGTGTGTTTTGATTTTCGATTTGCAGTGAAAGCTTTGAACGAAATCAAATCGTCTCTCGGTTGGAGGGTTGTGTATGCGTGGGTCGGAGATGATCCCTGCGGCGACGGCGATTTGCCGCCGTGGTCCGGTGTCACCTGCTCCACTTTCGGTGATTATCGAGTTGTTACAGTACACAACTACACAATAAATTTTCAATACAAGTAAATGATGTGACAATAATTTTTTTAAATTGACGGATGAGTGAGAATGACTGTGTGAAAATAGAATAAATTGATGCATGAAAAAAATTAACATAAAAATTTGAATCACATAAGCAAGCAATTCAAACATAAAATAAGATACCCATAACAAGTTATCAATAAAAGTATAAAACAAGTTAAACTAAAACTTTAATTCAAATTAAATGTGAATCTTCACCTCTCTATTTGCTTCACAAAAAAATTATTTTTTTTTTTCGTTTTTTATCCCTAGACTATATACAGGCTCATATTTTTATATGAAATTTGGGGTAAGTCATACTGGTGATAACTTGTGAATAATATTGCTTCCTATAAATATATGGACGTTATCTATAGATTCTTTGAAGTTATTTAGAAACAATGTAAATTCAAAATATGTTATGTTTCAAAATATTTATTAAGAGTGCAGAAAATGGATCATATTCATACCACACATATTTGATAAAGGGTCTCTTTTCATGATGATGTGCCGTGCTTCTTCCACAAATCTCCCAAATGGAATTAAGATTCACATGTTAAGATGATGAATTTTAGTGTTCCCAAGCATTGAAGTGCCGTATGGTTTTGTGTTGTGGCAGGGATCTACATAATAACAAGTTGACAGAGCCCATTCCTCCTCAAATTGAACGGTTGAAGCGTCTTAAAATACTGTAAATTCATCTGATCCTCACTTGAATCGAATCTGGTTCCTCTCTTCATTTTGATCTAATATTTAATTTTTGAGGTGATGCATTAGGGTGTTGCACTTCCCTATATTAAGACTCTCTAGGTGAATAATTGACATGGTTTAGCAATCCAGTGAAGACCTTTAATTTAATAGCTTTTGTGAATTCATCAAGAGAATCTCTTGTTAAATCAATTGTTGATCTTCCAATGACTTTGGTTCATGACGACCAACCTTAGTTTCCTTCCAGAAATTTGAGGTGGAACAAACTACAGGAAGAAATTCCTCCAGAGATTGGTCAGCTCAAGAGCTTAACACATCTGTAAATAACCTTAACCTACTTGCGCGCAACCTATAGCGCTCTGCTTTTTCAACTTCCATTTTTCATTTATACTTACAATCAAGATATTTTATATATATATATGCAGATACCTGGGCTTCAATAATTTCAAGGGAGAAATTCCTAAGGAGCTTGCCAATCTTCCCAAGCTTCGCTACCTTTATCTTCATCAAAACCGTTTAAGTGGAAGAATTGCACCAGCATTGGGCTCCCTTGCAAACCTGCGACACCTGTAAACATGAATAATTAAGCATATTTTATTTTGAATTAAACTCTGATGTCTCACATTGATTGCGTTTGCAGGGATGTTGGTAACAATCATTTGGTTGGTACCATAAGGGAACTCATTCGACTTGAAGGCTGCTTTCCAGCACTTCGCAACCTGTAAGTTATTTCTTGCTGATGAACATGCACGAAATCCACTCATTCTGACCTTACCCACACACAAGTCTTTCTTCTCGTGAGTTATCTGAATAACCCCCTTTTGATATTCAGATATCTAAATAATAATTATATTACTGGAGGTACACCTGCAAACCTGTCCAGTCTTGAAATCTTGTGAGTATCGTCTTTCACTCTTCTCCTTTTTATCGCTTCCTCCTTCTATGTTCTTCTTCTCTCTCTCGGAAGTTTTGCTTTTGATACTATGTAGTTTACTATTTGTTATGGAAGAAATCTCTAAATATGGACATTAGTGGTTAATCTAGCTGTTGGGCAGAGTTAAGCTAAAATTAGGAAATTACAACCTGCAACTATATTCAAATGCTCAAGAAATGCGCAAATCCTAAGAATACTTTAAATAAATATCATAAAGTAGGATTCCAATAGTTTGGGAGAAATATCGAGTAATAGTTTGGTGCTCTAAGACTATGAAGCATGGACACTGGGAAAGGGAGATTGTGCTTATGGCTGCCTCATGCCAGACTTTCATATTAGGAAGGATATGATACTAGGCGGTACTATTTTATAATGATGAATTCATGTAAATGTCCATATGCTTCCCTAACATCGAATGAACTCAATGTTGCAGTCTGATTATTCAGCCAGTAGTATTTCTTGGAATTTAAAATTTTCCATAAATTTGTTTGTCGGAGACAGGTACTTGTCCTATAAGAAAATGTCAGGAGCTGTACCTCCTAGCCTCGCTAAGATCCTAAGTTGGCATACTTGTAAGTTTCTCTTCCGACTTGACTAATTTATAGTTGTGTTACCTGCTTGTTGAAGCATGCTTTCAGTTTAGAGTAGCAGAATCGCGTGTAAATGAAAATGCCATTGATTAAAAACAACTTAAACATAACGCGACTTGGCAGTGAATCTGGGAAGGAAGTCGGTTCTAGGTCATGAGTTGGGTATCGGTATCACGGATGATCTTGGCAAGTACTCAGGGGTCCCCCCATCCACTCGCGGGTAAGTAACACGACTTTTGGTCACATAACGAGGAAGGTCAGATCGAGGCTCTCATCCTGGAAAGGGAAGTACTTAACCATGGCTAGAAGGACGACCCTCATCAAATCAATCTTAGCTGCCCTCCCTTCTTACCAGATGCAATCTGCCCTTTTGCCGAAAGGTGTCATTCAGGACCTTGAAAAGACTACTCACCACTTCCTTTGGTCCCAAGATGAAAATAAAAGGAAAATGCACTTTGTCGCTTGGGGTCAAATTATGAAGCATAAGAAAAATAGGGGATTGGGCATCAAGAACCTGGAGTTGCAAAACAAAGCTTTCATTATGAAGCTTTATTGGATTATGATCACCAAGCCAGCGACCCTTTGGGTCAGGTGTCTTCGGGCTAAATATGAATGTGGAGACAGTCAAATTCTGACTGTGGTTCAGAAGAAGACAAATTCCCTAACCTGGAAGGCCATTATTGAAGTTTGGGACTTGTTTATATCTGGGTTGGGTAGGAAAGTCAATAGTGGGCTTTCTACTAAAGCTTGGTGGGACTTATGGAACCCTTTGGAGGAACCCCTCATAAAGATGGCTACTAATAATTAGGACTACATCAACCCGGAAGATCGTATGGCGGCTTCATCTCCCCTAGTGGAGTGTGGGATTTAGATAAGTGGGCCCGCTTCCTTCCGTCCAATATCCTTCCCTATGTCCTGCGGACCAGGCCTCCTTCCAATGACAGAGAAGATGAGTTCTATTGGAGAGGGTCTCTTGATGGCACCTTTTTTGTGAAATTTGCTTACGCGTTCCTCACTAGACCAACGATTGAGGTGGCCAATCCGGTATGGAGAAAGATTTGGCGTTGGCCGGTTCTGGAAACGATAAAATTTTTCTTGTGGCAAACAACCCAGGAGAGATTGCTCACCAATTCCTTGAGAGCTAGGAGAGGTCTTTCAATGACAGGAGAGTGCCCTTTTAGGTGCAATTGCAAGGAGAGCATTATCCATACGTTGAGAGATTGCAAGAGAGCGAAAGAAGTGTGGAAAGAATTTTTGAAGCCTAACATGTATACCACTTTCTTCTCTTATGATTTACAGGAATGGCTTTCATGAAATGCAGCTTCTCAAGCAGGGAAGGTGAGATTCTCTCGGTGGCAGTGGGCGAAATATTCGCTATTGGCTGCTGGACAATTTGGAAGGCGAGATGTACCCAGGTGTTTGGTGGTAGTGGGCTGTCGACTAAGGAGACCTTCCACCAATGCATGTTTCATATAATGGAAGATGCATCTGTTGGAAGATTCACTCACCAAATTTTCAAGGGGAGCGGCAGTGGGGATACTTACTGGAGGCCACCACCCAGTGCTTCAGTCAGATTGAATGTTGATGCTTCAGTTCGAGCACCAGACCAAGTGGTATGTGGAGGGCTCATCACAAATGACCAAGGTAATTGGATTATGGGCTTTCAGAGAAAACTAGGGAGCGGCACGATAGTAGGGGCAGAGATTTTGGCTATCCAAACGGGACTGGAGTTATTCCAATCTTTGCAGCTTAATGAAGTACAGGTTTTCTCTGATTCTCTGGAAGCGGTCAATACCCTGTTAAGAGATAGCAGGCCCAATCATCAACTACGTCATCAGATTGAAATTACTCATCACCTCCTTTATGTCAATTGGAATGTAGAGTTGTATCAATGTAACAGAGAGATTTTGAGGTGCGCTGACATTATAGCAAGAGAAGCTCATGCGGGGAGCACGACTTTTTGTATCCTTACCGAGGTCCCACCAAGTTGTAGAGAATACATTTCTCTCAACCAAACCTTTGTAGGAGGGAATAGCCCTCAACTCATTCTGTAATTTCCTTCTCAAGCTTTGCTTGCCCTTCTAATAAAAAAAACAACTTAAACAACATTGTCTTTTCTTGAAATATTATTGTCTTTTATTCAAGAATCTAAACTTTTGAATAAAAATATCCCTTGCAATGAATTTTCTTCATTTTGGCATAAAAGAACCAAAGGAAAAAAGATGATTCAGTCTTAATGTGCTCCTATGAGCCTCCATACTTGGGTTCAAATTTTCTTCTTCAGGTGGAAAAGTGAAATGAGGTTACAAGTTAGCATAAATATGTTTGTCGTCACTGTAGGTTAATGGAAATTTAAGGTTTTCTTTTAAATACTGATTTCAGGTACATGGATCATAACCAGTTTTCAGGCAGGATTCCGAATGCCTTTTATAAGCATCCATTCTTGAAAAAAATGTGAGCTTTATAAACCTTCAGAAATAGGGAACCCCTCATTGTCATCTTTCTCACTGAACTGAGCAATCGTGCTCTTTCCTCTGTAGGTACATTGAAGGCAACGCATTTCGGGCCGGTGTCAGCTCTATTGGCATTCATGAAGTCCTTGAAGTTTCTGATACAGACTTCCTTGTTTAACCAGCTCATTATTATACTCTATTTCCCTCATGGAGTTTGCTTGTTTAGACTGAAACAACAGTTCGTCTTAATAATCTCAAAGAATTAGCCAGATAGGCATTCAATTTTGTATAATATGATTTCCATTAATAAATTTAACTGTTCGCTAGATCTCATGGTCGTCAGTAATATGGAGACAAAATGCTTCTACTGATATATGTGTCTGATGCACAAGCTTATTCAATGACTAAAGTAGGAAAGGTGCTTTCTGTGTCTCCTCCTTTCTGTCTGAACAGATCTACCTGTGACGACCTTTTTGGATAAATTGCAGCTTAACGAATCATGGAAACCAATGGTTTGTTGTATTTTTAATTCAGGGCGTTTGAGAATATTCCTAGGGTAACTTGAACGAAAATCTGACATCCTTTTATTAGAAGACTCAATTTAACATTCTTCAAAACTTGAACTGATAAATCTAGATTGCAAAATGAGGTTAAGAAAGTCAAATAATAAGATCCTATGCACTAAAAGGTAAGTTTCTATAGAGGATATAATACCTGTCTTCACTCAAAAGGCACTTGAGTTCCAAAACTGACAGTTCATGCAAAGAATATCCAACTTTGCTTGCCCCAGGTTTCTTCTACTTCAAATAAGCACCACCATGTGGGATAGATAAGATATTGCTCACAAAAAGGGAAACCCTACAGACATCTCATGGAAATTTTGATGAATCAGATCAGGTATGTCAACATCACCTTTAGCTTCGAAATATCCTAACATGTTCTAGCAGCCATGTGAGAGTTCACACACACACACACACACAAACAAACATCTTCAAATGGACAGAGGCTATGCATGCATGCGTTTTTTAGTTACTATAATACCCATAACATTGCATACATTACTATGTTATCAAGATTAGTTTGCATTCGTGTGACCAAACTTTAGAAGAGGCCAGGTCTGATCTGACAATGAATTGAAGTGATTTTTCCGTAAAGAAATTTGAGTTCATAATTATCAAATATGCTGAGAATATAAGGATTGGTAACTATAGTCAAGTTAATCTTGAACCCTTTCCTTAGGTCGATATTTACTGGTGCAGAGGAAGAGAACAGAGCTGATTTGAGTGGCATCAGGGATCAGAAAATACGCTCACAGAAAGGTGAGGCACTTCATTCTCTCGATAGCTATAATTACCTGTATTAACCAGGAAAGGTTGCTAATGAACAAAAAGGAAGTTTTCTTTTTCAGCAACTGACTTTCCCATATGACAGGACAAAAAGCAAACATTCTTTGTCACATTACAATGGTTTATGGATGATGATGATGATGATGAACAGAGAGTTAAATACGTAACAAGATTTTTTTTTTCTTTTCCTACCATTCGCATGCATTATCAAGTTTGTGTGGCAACTTTTTTCAGAGAAGGTCCAGAATTGGTTCCCAAGGCAGTTTGTAAGAACAATGAGTGATGACTATGATCCTGTAGAGATGGAACTCGCTACTGCAATTGCAGCCGCCGCATTCGCCATAACCTCACAATATTTCTCTGAACAGAAGACTAATGAAGGAGGCCCTGAGAGCTTATTGACCAAGGCCAAAAGCAAAGTTGGTGGTTTATCCAGGAAGCTCTCAGGTAAACTCATATACAAAAAACTAGAGTTATGATTTTCGTCCTTACGGAAGAGATTCAAAATGCTAACGAATTGATTTTACTTCACAAGCAGGTTCGTTTAAATCTTCAGATGGCCTATTCAACAAAGGGACAATATTTCCAGTCACGGATGAGAAAAAACCAGAAAAGACTATCACCCCAGTATCATCAATATGGAAAACTTCAACTTCTAGTGACCACTTCAACAGGGACGGTACAAAACCTGAGGTCCCACCGCCAAGAAAGACTCTATCTTTTGGTGATTCGAACTTAAAGAAAACAGAAGAAACAAAACCTGCGATCCCAGAACCAAAACTTGCTCCACCAATCAGGTCTGCATCTTCAAGGCTAACAACTCTGCCACCTCCCCCTCCGCCACCGCCACAACCAAAACCACCCACTCCACCACCAACAAGACTGAACACCAACGAAAAGAAAGCAGCTGATTGGGAGAGAGAACAGCTTGAAACGATAAAAGAAAAGTACATACATGGCTGCAGTGTTACTTTGCATGCACTTAATATTGATTGGCAATCTTTTCATTCAAACATCGCATGCACTTCTTAATTTTGCTAATGACAACTGCATGTCAGGTATGAGAAGTTGAAGGAGACAATAAA
>JANTPZ010093534.1:0-12632 GCA_025593235.1 Vachellia pachyceras | reverse complement strand
GTGACAATGATTAAATATGGTATTTTAAAGAAATTAATACACATGTATTATAAATGACTAATATATGTAAATTACTTATTTAGCTTCATTTAATACTAAACGGATAGTAAGTAACTTTTCTTTTGCCAAAATAAGGTAATTAATCAAGATTTATATATGTACAACAATGTTCAGTTAATTTCATGTAACTTGAAACCTCAATTAATGTTGGGATCTCATCAAGCCCTTAAATTTTGAACCATTATTTATGTCCACGTAATGCATTTTTGCATGGGACCAAGGGGCGATCTATGCATGTGGCTAAAACTCCTTCTCTGAATTTTCTATATGTCGACTTTGCTGTATTAATGGTGGGATTCAGATTGAAGAAAAACATGAAGAAAGGAGATATATAACTGTTAAGATGGTTCCACGTCTCTTATTTTCAGCCACACCATGAATAGCTTCCAAATTATAAGTTATTTTCTTCGAATACTGTGACACTGTGTGTGTGTGTTTCTGTTTTTATATATATATATATATATATGTATGTATGTATAATGTAAAATTAATATGAGCCGCACAAATCGTAAGTCACGACCAGTAGTGTCACCCATCTCACATTCCATGCAAAAAAAGTACAGACCAACATTTAATATAGAATGAGAAAGATTCTCTCTTTATAAGGTCATAATTTACAAAGGTTGAGTCGAACGTATTTAAAATCATGTATTATTTCTTAGATCAACCAAATTATTATTATTATTATTATTAACAACTTGGATTTATTATAAGATTATAAAAAGGATAAATGCTACAGTTTTATAAAAATTATCATTTAATCTATCAATCCTTAATTTAAATAAAAATATTTCGAGAAATACCTCTCATTTAAGATACACGACGACAGTACTTGAAATTTGAATTAGTCGGTTGTACTTATATGATAATGAGTATTAAATGATTTAAAATCTTAATTTTGCTAAAATATAACAGACGTTTTTTTGAAAAATTTGATAGTAAATCAATCATTTATATTTTCAAAAATATATTAAAAATTTTTAATAACTTTTGGGGGGTAAATTAATTAAATTTTAATATAATTATTAAAAACTTAAATAACTTTGTTTCTTAATTAAAATATTTACTATATTTTTGACAATTGTTTTAATTAATATTTACGAAGATTTAGTTCCTGGAATATTTAGCTTTATTCAAAATAATCATCATATGACACACCAGTGTCTTTTCTTTTAGTAGTTCCACCCATCTAAATCGCATGTTTGTTACTTCTCTAATAAAACTACACTGCCTAACGTTTGCTATGAATTACTTGAGGATTGGATTTAGTTCAAAATAGAATATCTTAATTAATATGGCTCTTATATATATATATATCATTTTTTTAAACTAACCTATCTAACTCTTATATTGAAATATAATCTAATGCTATATATAAGTATTTTAGATAAACTATATTATATTTGTTCAAATTAGCCACTTTATTTATTTCTTTAATATACTTAAATTAGTTAAGTAAATCTTGTATTAAAGATGAGAGAAGTATTATCTTTAATACAAATAAGATTATTTTTATTTTTAATACGAATAAGATGCAAAATATTTATTGTATTTTTGTTATAATCATTCACACAGTATTATTACTTATATTTTGTCGTATTTGAGTCACAGGACTGTTTTCTTCTTTGCATTTCCGGGAAACATTCCTCTTGTTCTTTTCAATTCAAGTTGAACAAATAAGGACAGCTGGAGTTGACAGAAAACAGAAAAAAAAAATTATTATAGAGCTACAGATCAGCATGGGTATTAATTTTTTTTTCTTTTTGTTTTTCCCTTCCCTTTTTCTGTGCATGTTTAAGTGTGTCAAATATTCATATTTACGAATGCGACTTGCGATTAGCATAACCAAATGCAAGCCAACATATGTAGGCATAAAAGTTGTCGATGTGTAATTAACATTAACTAATATATATAATATAGATACCATATGAAAAATTACATTATTTCTAGGTTAATATTGAATAAAATTGAAGAAATAAGCCACAAAATTTGTTTTTTAATAATACCATTTTTCTAGAGATTTTGATATATCTGCCATCATAGGTGTGTATTAGGTTTCACTAAAATTATTCTATAGAATTTTATTTCATTTGTCGGTTTTCCTGAACACTGTCAACAAATATTTCTCAGGTTATTCTTTTCTTATCTTCCATAAAAAAAAACTTTTTTGTTCTGTACACGGGAAGTATATAAATATGACAAATAGAAAGCTCAAATTCAAGATTCAATGCAAAGAATTGAAGGCAAAAGTTGGCAAGTAAGATGGGCATGGCATGGAAGAACCCAATTTCACGTGAAGGGAGTGGGCTAAATTGAAGGCTCTAAAAAGGGTACGGTTCGATATTTGATATTTCACTCAGTAATCTAGTAATGGACATCAATCTCAACATCTAAAAGTAATCCACCAAGCCGACCTTTATCTTTCTGGTTACAGGCACATAATACCGTTCATAAGGATTTAACATATGTGATGGGAATCATAAAACGCTTAAGAAGATCGTATGAAGATTTGAATAATATCACACTTAATGTCGCGGATTTTAAGCCTATCACACTTAATGCTGAATCATACTTGTCATTTATGGTTATTTATTTTGATTATCATTATGGCTATTTATTTTGATTTTGATTTGCATTTTCATTATTATTATAATTGATTTTTTATCATTAATTTTAGGGTTTGTGAGAGGTTATAAATAGCTTTTACATATTTTATTATACTTGGTTAATGATTTGAAAGAAATATATTATGATCTTCTTGCCTCATGAATCTCTCTGTCTTTTCTTCCCTTAATATGTTTCCCTCCTCTTCTTCTCCATTCTTTCTGTTTCTTCACTTCACCTTGTGATATCCATATTTTACTATAATTTGAAATAAAGGTCAAACCATAGTCATAAGCTTAGTTAAGGTCTAGAGATACATAGTACAGAAAAAGAGGAAGTAAATGAACTGAAAAGAACACGGTCAATCTAGCCCTATGGATTAATGGATTGAATTCCATTAGAACTTCGTATTTAATCGTGATTGGCCTAGAGAAATGGAATGATGGGTGACCTTTATGGGAAAGGACAGAAAGATCATTAAATATAAAGAATAAAGGCAAGAAAGGATTTTTGAAAAAAAGTAAGGGCATTATGGTAAATAAGAGAAAGTGTAAGGACATTTTGGTCATTTGACCAAAGTCAAAATTCAACAAGTAAAAGTTGACCAAAATATCAGAAAAATTAATAGAGGCCCAAAAGGTAGAGAAAAAGTTACTTGTCAAAATGAGAGACATCAGTTTTTCCTAAATCGGCCTAGATTGATGGCGAGAGAATTTTAAAGATCAGTTAATTTTTGGCATTTATAATTAGCCAAAAAAATTATTTGAAGTACCAGGAGGCCTCAAACAGTTGATTTCAAGGCAAGGAAAAATAGTTTGAAATTTCTAGTATTTTATAAAACTATTGCTAAAATACGAGAAAGACGATTTCTTGGATCGGAAGGAAAAAGAATTAGAAAAACCCTGTAAATTGGGTTTTCTTTAAAAATGAATTAAAGATATTCCGGAAAGCAATTTGAGAAAAGAAAAAGGGGTGAGGATATCAGTGAGAATTTTAGGAATGTTTGGTGTCCTACAAGCCAGTTACTTAACGATAAGCCATTTTATCGGTATTGTGATAGTATAAAGAAACTTTTTGGAATCTTAAAGTTTACAAAAGTATTATTGTGATGATCATTCTTGCCACTTATTTTAGTAATATTTGATATCAAAAGAGAGAAATAAATGCCCCAAATAAGTGGTAGAATTTATCAAAACAAAGTTACTTTATCGGTATAAGTTATACTGGATCAAGGAAACCGATTACCACTCTCGTTTGGTTTGTGTAACTAGATTGTAACCAGATTTTTAGCGAAATTTTAGCCCATTTATTGCAACCAATGAGAGGCCAAAAGGTGGTGTATGTGGTGGTGGAATAATGAGAGCCATTGGATCCATCAATGTATTCAAGATTAAATCCTAGCCTTCCACCTCATTATTCATACAATCAAATTAGCAATTTCTCTTCATCTTTCCCATTCACTTTGGACAACTTCCAGCTGTGAAAAGAGAGAGCAAGGACGCCATTTCAAGAGGAAGAGGGAGAAGAAAAGCTACTCAAAACTCCAAGGTAAGTGGTTCCACCAAGCAAACCTACACATATTCTTGATCCTTGGAGCTTCTTTTGCACTTCTAATAGTTTAGATTTTTGGATTAAGCTCTCTTTTGGTGACTGAAAAGTTAGGGTTCTTGAGAGTGAAAATGAGAAAGAGAGGGATTTAGAGAAAAAGATTGGTTGTAATCACTCCTTACATGACAAGGAGTTGATTGATGTATATATTGTGTTGATTTGTTGTTTGTATGAATTTTTGGAATGATGAATATTTAGAGGAGGTGCTGTCCAATTTTATATTTGAATGGAAAGTGATGTTTTGATGTTAAGAAATGGATGAGAAGGGGTAAGAAAGCAAGACCATGCATGTATAAAGTAAGAGAAGTTGAAAAATCATGTTGCTGCAACTTTATGTACTGTTTCGGTCCACTGGAAAAAAACTAGAAGAAGGAATATGATTTTGATGCTTCCAATGAGTTTAAAATGAAAATTTGTGTAATGTATAAGTGAGAAACCAAGTTTGGAAGCATTAGGAACAAAGATTGGAATTTTGTGCAACAAGAACTCCCTTAAGTTGTTGTTTTGAGTAGTTGAAAGGGAAGGAAGCTTCTTTTGAGTTATTTGAGCTTAAAAATGAAATCTACATGCAAAGTTATGAGGGAGAAGCATGTTAGAAAATTTTTTAAGCGTAAGGATACAAAGATGCAAAGTTAAGGCTAAAGAGAGTAAGTTAATAATAGTTACAAAATAGTGATGTGATCAATGATATTAATGAGTTGTTCATTTATATGTGATGTTATCTAGGACCATTGGAAATTAGAAAGAAGGGACTTGACACCCAAGAAGACAAGAAAAGCAAGAAGAAGAGGTAGCTTAGCAATTATTGTTTTAATTGCGTTTCATAGTATTTGTTGCATAATTACTTGCTTTGCTATGATTTGGTTAATATGCCATGATGTGATTGATAAGGTTAAGACATGATGAAGATTTATCTCTATGCTATGTTGTGTGACATATGAGGTATGCATAGCATTTTATTTTCAAGGTTAAGCATGTATTATGTTTTAAATGCATGATATGTGATTATACAATAGTTGCTTATGCTTCTAAGATTCCCAAGAATCTTACCCTATCAATGTAACCCAAACCCTAGGGCTAACTTTATCCAAGAAGAGAAGAAGGAGGAGGAGAAGGCTTGGAGGATTGGTAAGTGTTTGTTGAGCATTTTGTGAAAAGTTGTAAATACCTATAAGGGTATTATGTGTTGATTGCAATTGATAGCAGTAGGAGATTTTTTTTTTCAAGCATGCTAGAATAGGTAAAAAAAATGCTCCAAAGGCATTAATATTGCAAGTTAAAGCAACCATCAATCAATTGGACAAATATGAGCAATTGGGGGATAAAAGTCAACAAAAGTTGACCATCTCGTATAGACGCAGTTAAGCGAGTTGGAATGTGAGATTTAACCATCAACTAGATATGATTTTTCTCTTTAAAATGAGTAGTAATTCGTCTAAATCCGATAACTGTGCTAAGAGATATGTCCTTCCAAAGTTGGGCCTAAATACTGGAAAAATAGAAAATGACCAAATGAACAGTAACTTTTGAAATTAAATCTGGGCCTAATTTTCAAGAGAAACTATCCTGAACTTATTTTTCCTCTCAATTTTTCTTTTTCCATAGAATTTGGAACCACTTGATTTTGATTTTTCTATAGTTAATTATGATTTTTCAAATTTAAGGCCATTTTTAAAGAGTTATGAATAGTAATGCGAAAACAAAAGTTTTCAAAAATCATTTTTCACAAGTTATGACCAACTAAATTGATTCCAAACGCTTCCGCTGAATATGCTAAATTGTATAAATTAAGCCTATTACATGCCTTCCCCGTCTTACTTCACTATATGGCTTCATGTGAGTTATGATGTATTATTAAGCTTCATATGCCTATATGTAGAACCATGATGCAATTTGATACTGATATACTTTGATTCTCAAGTTACATTTACACACCACACTCAAATACTCCTTCCTCATTTAAATGCTAATTGTGTAGAACCATGGCATGTCAAATGTAATATCCGTACTTTTACTTTAATTTAAATAAAGGCTAAACCGATAGTTATGAGATGAATTAAAGTCCAGGGATAGAAAGTATAGAAAAAGAGGAATGTAATGAACCAGAAAGATAACAGTAAGTCTAGGCCTAATGTATCGGGTTCCACAAGAACTTCACAGTTAAACGTGATTGGCATAGAGTAATGATAAGATGGGTGGTCTCCTGGGAAGGACCTAAATATCATTTAAGGAAAAGATGAAAATGGAATTTTAAAGAAGTAAGGGTAAGGTTGGAATCTTAAAAGAAAAGTAAGGGCATTTTAGTAAATAAGAGAAAATGTAAGGGCATTTTGGTCATTTGACCAAAGTTAAAGTCAAAGGTCAAAGTTGACTTAGATATCAGAAAAATTTACATATGTCTAAAAGATAGAGAAAAACTCACTGATCAAGATGACGAGTGTCAAATTTTTCAAATTTGGCCTAGATTTATGTCTAGAGAATTTTAAAGATCAGTTAGCTGAAAATAATTATTTGAAGTATAAGGAGTCCTCAAACATATGAGATCAAGGCAAGGAAAGATAATATGAAATTTCTAGTATTTTATAAGGCTATTTATCAGAATACGATAAAGGCGATTTTTCAGGTCGAAAGGAAAATACCTGGAAAAACCCTGAAAAATTGGGTTTTCTTTGAAAATTAATTACAGACATTTCGGAAAGCAGATTGAGGAAAGGAAAAGAGTTAGAATACCATTGAAAATTCTATAAATTTTTTATGGCTTAAAATCTAGTTGCTTGTCGGTAGGCCGTTTATCGGTATTTTAACAGCGTAAAAGTAACCCTGTTGAAACATGTCATTTGAATTAGTGATATTTGAGTTAGTGATATTTGGAGATTAATAGAGAAATAAAAAATGTATCTAACAAGCAGAAAAATTTACCGAAATAAAGTTACTTTACCAGTATAAGTTGTAACCGAATCAAGTAACTGGATGGCAACCAAATTGGTTAGTGTAACCAAGTTCCTAACCGTTAGTTATCTCACTTTTCAGCAACCAATGAGAAGAGAGCAAGTGGGTGAGGCGGTGGTAGATTATGAGCCCTTAGTCAACTCTTTATTTTCAAGAACAAATATACACTTTCCATTCCATTATGAAGAGTTTTATTAAACTAAAAATCCTCCTCTTTCCTCTTCATTTGGATGGTAATTTGGAAGCTCCAAGGGAGAGAGGAAGATGCCATTCTTGAGTTCAAGAGAAGAGAAGAGCTGCAAGAAAACACAAGGTAAGAAGCTTTACCATCCAATCCTATACGTATTCTTGATCCTTGCAACCTCCTCTACACTTCTAATGGATTAGAATTTTGATTAGATCCCTCTTTTTGGTGTTAAAAATTACGGTTCATGAAGACTGAAAATGAGAAAGAGAGGGATTTAGAAGAAAAGATTGGTTGCAAATCACTCCTTGTATGATAAGGAGTTGATTGATGTATATATTGCTTGAGTTTGATGGTTGTATGAATTCTTGGAAGCATAAAAATAAGGGAGGTGCTGTCCAATTTCATACTTGATGAGGAAGGGTTGTTTTTGAGCTAAATAATGCATCAGAAGTGTTTTGGGATCAATAATATGTCATTACATGTGATGAAAGTTTAAAAAATCACATCCTCCTTACTTGTTCTGATTTTTGGCCAGTCATAAAATCAATAGGAGGAGTGAGTTTTTCATGATTTTGATGCTTCCATTAGCTTTAGAATGAAAAATTGTGTAGGGTGGAAGTGAGAAAAAGTTTTTGGAAGCATTGGAAATCATTTAACCAAGTTTTGAAGTCTTAAGGGTTGTAAAAGTTCAAGAGGAAGTTTGGCTTGATTTTGAAGTGTTTCTTGCTTTGGAAATGGCTTGAGATTAATGGTCATTATGCTATGAATTATGTAGGCAAGTGAGTTGTGCAAGGAACCATCTGGAAAGTTGAGCAAGAGAGCTTTCAAATTTCAAGAACAAGTTAAGAATCAAAGGTAGCAAAACTCCTAACTCAAAGAAATGTTGTAGTGAAAATTTTTGTAAATTATGCATGACTTGATGTTGAAAATTTGTGATGATGAGTGTTTGAATATGTGATTTTAAATGCTATGGCTATATGCATATCATTGTTAGTTTGCACATTTCATACTATTCTAGTCACACACTCATTTATAAAGAATTGTCATGCATATTGATAAGTATGTTAGTGTGTTTTTCTATTGAAATTTTTATAAAATCTCATTCTTTCCAACTAACCATTTTATGTACAAGCTCAATTCAGGGTAAGGGCAAGATGAATGATGATTAAAGAAAGCATTATGTTATGTTTTTGGCTTTTTAAGTTATATAATATGGTTGGATTTTATGCTTTGTAGTGCATGTAAACCTAAACCTCTATATGTTGAGTAGGTAAATATATGTGAATGCATGTTTGATAATGAGAAATTAAGTAGAGCAAGTTAAGCATGCCTTGGAAATGATTTAGAAATGGAAAGAGAGCTTTACACAATTTTTAGAAAAGGAAAGTTTTGAGCAAAGGGGATTCCAAGACCCTTAAAAGTACCTAATCTTTGAGCAGTGAGGAAAAATAGCAAATTAAGTCTAATTGAGCTGAAATTTTTGAGAAAAATAGTTCATATGGTGAGATTTAAAATGAGTCCAAGATCATTGGATTTTGACATTTGTACAAGAAGTTATGGTTTTTCAAAGTTAAGGGAAAAACTAGAAAAATGATAAATGACCATATGAACAATGTTTTTTCACGCAATAAACTGTATTAATTGAACAAGTTTTTGAGCCAATGAGTATTTTTATCCCATAGATAAAGTTATAAGCTTCATATAGAAATTGGAACCACTCAATTTTATTTTTTTTAGTATTAGTTATGAAGTTTCAAAGTTGGCCCAGAAATCTGGAAAATTAACCAAATGAATAGTAACTCGGGATGAAATTTTCAATTTCACTTCTTTGGTCAATTTGAGCTATGTAAGGCTTAAAAGTGGTTCAATAATGATATAATATGAAGCTAAAGAGGTTAAGTAAGGAGTATTACATCAAAGGCACATCATCATATATTTAAATGTCACAAAATTAACATGCAATATAGCATAAATAACAGATAAGGTTAGCAGTTTTTGTTACTAGTTTCTCAACTTTGCACTTGCACTTAGCAACCTTTCTCTTGCTTTTCAAAATCTCTCTTTATCAATTTAACTTCCTACATATAATATAATGCAATTGGCATTAAGAATGAGCCATAACCATGCATTAAAACTCACTAAAGCCTCTCAAGACTCCCCTTAAACATTAAGGGCTCTAAAATCCTTGAACTTGTCAAAATTGATTCTAATGCTTTCAAAATTATTTTCTCACTTCTACCCTACATAATTTCACATTTTAAATCCAATGGAATCATAAAAAATCATCAAAAAATCATTCCTTCCTCAAAACTCCAGTTGGCTGAAAATGTTCATGGGCATGGGTTTGGTGATTCTTCAATTCCTCTTCTTATGTAATTGCATATTCTTATTCCTATGCCACTTCTCATGAGCTATTGAGCTCAAAAACATTACCTCACATCAAAATTGCATAGCATGCCTTCCTAGGGTTTGAGATTCCAAAAATTTACATATATCATCAATCAACATAAAACACACACCAATCAACTCCACAACATGATAGAATGATTTCCTACCAATAATTTCTTCTAAATCCCTCTCTTTCTCACTTTTCTCTCTAAAGAATCCAAATTTCCAGCAACCATTTTCCACCATGAATCATGAAAATAAGACCATATGATTGAAGATGAGATGAGAGCCTAGAGATTAAAATATGGAAGATTACCACTAGAAATCGCAACTTACATTAGGTTTTGTGATGATTTCCTTTCTCTTCTTGGCTTCCTCTCTTCACGCCACTCTCACTCAACTTGGTAATCTTATGGTGTGGAAAATGGAGGGAAATTTGTTTCTTAAAATGCCTATTAAATGAGGTGGCACATGTGTTAATTTATGTGGGTCCCATTTGTACTGGTAAAATAACTTTGCACCGATATATTCTACCACTTGTGGCAAAATATTTCTACCCTCTTTTTACTCTTGGAACAAGACCATCACAAGTGGCAAAATATAGACCCTTCTCTTCCTTTACAAAACTTTAAATTTCCTTAAAGTAGCTTTACGACACCGAAAATACTTTTCAGTAAATCCCTAATCACTTGATCTCATTAAAAGTTCCATAAATTCATTTGTTACTCCCATGATTTTTCTTTCCTCAAATTGATTTCTAAAATGTCTTTAAGTGATTTCCAAAGAAAACCATAATTCGGGGTTTTCCCAAATCTTTTTTTCCGTTCAGGGAGATTGTTTCTGACTTTCTCTTAAAACCAATTTTATAAAATACTAGGATTTATGAGCTATTTTCCCTTACTCTAATATTAGATATCTAAGACCTCTAGATATTTGAAATAATTATATTTATCTAATTATTTATTAAATATCCAAATATTAAATAACTTTTAAAATTTCCCTGAAGGCTATTTTTGTCATTTTAACTTAAAGTGGGGGCAATTACTAAGTGAATATTTCTCTATCTTTTGGTGCCCTAAAATTTTATTTGACATTTTGGTCAAACATTGACCAAAATGCCCTTTAACTTCCCTTAAATTACCAAAACACCCTTGAATTCTTAAAATGGCGATTTGGTCCAAAACTTTCAAATTTTCATTTTAGTCCCAAATTCTCAAAAAGTCATTTTGGTCCCAACTTTTCCAAAATACCTCGTTACCTTCTGGGATCGTAATTAATCTGTAGTTAGCTGTTCATCACATATTTCTAGTTACAGAAAACACAAATATTACAAATGCCCTTAGCACTCTCTCCTCATATACTACGACTTCTCACAGGTCACTTAGGATCAAAAAACTGAACTGAGTATTAAATTGGGTGAGATTGTAGTTCAAGGGTTGATAGGCCAGATCAGGGTCAAACAGAGTCAGACCGGCTATATTAAAATAATATAATTTAATAGATCATATTTCATTTTAAGAAATTAATAGTTAAAACCTATAATATTATTTTATTTTACCCATATTTTAAATTTTTAGAGTTTAATTAAATATCAGTGATAAAAACAATGGGATAAAATGAACTAGTTTTATCTTATCTCCTCATGAGTAAAGTTGTTTAAATAGAAAATAGAAAATTAATGGCTAGTTTTGTTACAATTTTTTTATAAAAATCAATAATCATATCATCCGACTCTGATTCCATTTTTCAATGTTTCTAGCTTTTAAGTTTTTTAAAAAGAATAAGACTAATGTCTGACAATTGATTCACCGATTTCCAACCTGACCCAGCTAGTTCGGTTCATTTTTTGGCTGCTAGTCACCATACTCTTATCACACTTTTCTTCAGATCTGCACCATGCAACTTCTCACTGCTCTCTTTCTCCACACTCTTCTCACTAGAAGAAGATCTCGAAGGTAGCGGCCATTATCTGCGCCTGTTCTCATCTCCTCCTAGTAATATTTTTATTTTCTTCTTCACCTTGGTTATGTCACTGAATTTTTCTTGGTTTCCATGAGTTTGGTTTTTGAATCAGTGAGTACTGATTCTAGCTAATTTGTTGTGTGTCACACATTAACTCCATCATCACACTTGCTAGCTTTCAAAGCGTTCCGGGACCTCTTGCTTTCCATGAAAATGATTTCAACAAATAATTTTATAATGTTTAACTTGGATGATGATATGAGTAAATCTGGAAAATGATCAATTTTGGATTTATGTTGGTCTATGTTTTTGTTCTTTACTATTAGTATCCGGTTTTGTTTTACTGGTGCTGTTGGATTCAGCTTATTAATTATGATATAGGTGTTGGAAATTGTGCCCTAGGGGCCAATCATTGTACTTCACATATTATTTATTTTAATATATTTTCTCCATTTAATTATCATAACTTTTGCATGTTTATTATGATAATTGCATCCATGGGCAAATTATGAATATTGTCCTAAATGTCCCTGGTCGGATATCTATGTGGGAACAAAGATAGAGTAAGACTAGTATGACTTTGATAAGGTATGGAGATACAAGTTAAATTCATAAGCACTTGTAAGAGTACAAGGTGCTGGACCGACTCGCTATGAGAAAGCTGCATGGATTAAGTCATTAGCTTATCTCATATGTAATCACGTCACAATGCCCTTTGACCTGAGATCATCATGGATTCCTGCATGAAAGTCACCAAGCTTTGACCTAGTCAAAATTCACCTTTGACCGGGTGATGATAAAGGCTATAATCGGGCTTAAGGGTTTTCATGTGGAGGAATGTGAGTGATCAAGATGGGATTTGTCCCTCACATTA
>JANTPZ010093530.1:0-10900 GCA_025593235.1 Vachellia pachyceras | reverse complement strand
TAATATTCAACATAGTATAATCAAGTTTAAATGAAAATACTCTTCTAATTCTTAAAGTAGGATTTATTTTTATTTGTTGTCAATTTTATCAAATTACACCTATTGATGCTCATTCGATGATATTCAAGTATGAGAGATGAATGAATTAAGAACGATGTTTATGATATTTAAAAAAAACATGCTATATTAACTAAATTAATATTCTTATTCTAACTTATTTAGATAAATATATCATATATGTAAAATTGGAGAAATGAGTAATCCACGTAATTGAGATCTTTGATCTCAAGAATATCTAGTCCATCTTACTTGTTTGGATTGAAAATGATTTCTTTCAATCATCTCTATATAATAATATCTATCATGTCATTACCAAAAATAAATTAAATATTCAAGTTTGGATACATGCATGTAGCAAAAATATACTTAAATTCAATGAAAAAGAAGAAGAGATTTAAAAAAAATATGAAATTCAAGCATGGTTTTTTTAAAATAAAAAATGAATAATTTGGAGGTGTAAAGCAAATTATTTTCTTCTTGTTTCTTTTTATAACATTTTAATCCTCCCCTTGTGTAGGAAAATACCTATCCACACATACTCAACATCAACTAGCACCCAACTCATTTTCTTTTGAAAAACACATGTTTCTTTTTATTTCTCTTGTGCTCTCATATATCATTTAATTGAAAAGCAATTATGTTCAGGGGGTGTTTGGCAAAACTTATACACCCCAAAAGTACGTTCAACAGTGTTTTTCCGTAAAAAGAGACAATTTCCTCCATTTATTTATCTCGACTTGTGTAAAAATAATTCTCTACCGTTTTCTCAAACGGATTATATATTATCCAACTCCAATAAAGTGCAAGCACATGTTTAATACAAAGTTCGATATTGATGTAAGTGAACTACCTAACCACTTTTGTCTTTTACTACTCTAAACACAAGGGAATTGGATCTTCTCTTTTTCTTACTTTTCCTTTTCTTCTTAGTATCTCATCTTCGACGTAAAAACCAGATAATTCAAATGTAATATATTATAAAACTCTTAATATAATATCTTATTACAACAAGAATAACAACAAAGTATGGTCACACAATGTGAAGTTGGTTACACAGATCAAACAATGTTATTACGTTCATTACCAAAAAATGCCATTCAGCGACTGAAAATCTATCGCTAAATGGCTCTTTTCATCACTAAAACGATGGTCGCTAATATTTTTCGTCGTTAATGAAAATTTTGTTATGGAAAATAACTATTTAGTGATGTATTTTTCCATCGCTAAATGACATTTTTCTGGTAGTAGCTTTATCATAAACCATATCCATCAATAGATTATTCACCAAAAGATCTCTTTCTACAACCTCATTGAGAGTGCGATTCGACCTTTCTCTACCCCTTCTCAAATGACTCCATTATATTTGGTCAACCTCCTTACTGGTGCCTCAAATTGCATTCTTAACATATGTCTAAACTACCTCAAACGATTTTCGACAATTTTCTCTTCAATGGCTATCATCCCAATTCGTTGACAAATTTTATCATTACGTATCATATCCATTCTTGTATGCTTACACAAGATAAAATCAATAATATTTTATTAAATAATATTTTTATTTTTGTGATGCAATCATGAACTATATACATAACAATTTTTAACGGCTTGAATCTATTTATTATACTTATAATAATAAATTGTTAAAATATTAAATGATTAATCTTTTTACTTAGATCCAAATTTGATTGTTAACTCAGGAATTCTTGTATGGGAATTGTGGGAAGGAAGCACATTGATTGAGGAGAGGGGTGGGAGAGTAGAGCCAATCAGCTACTGACTTGTCTTCTGCTCTCAAGCCCCCACGAGTCACCACCAATCATTCATAACACGCGTCGCTCTTTCATCGATGCGCTGTCTCCATCTCCTTAATTACCATCCTACCCCTTCTACGTGTCGCTTTCATATTCATTCCCCCTCCCGGGCAGTCCCCAAACGAATCTTCCCACAATCCCACCTCATTGGCCACAAACTTTTCTTTCCTTTTTTTCCTATTAAAATTTTTACCATTAAAAAATTTAAATAAATTATTTAATTATAAAAGACATCATAAAATATTTATTCGTTTTATTATATTATACATCAATTTATAAATAAAATAAATTAATTTATACAAAAATGATACATATTACAGCTTTAACCTTGTTATTTTTATGAAAAAATTAATATTAAAATTCTAAATGTCAATAAAATACTGTTAAATGTAATATATTAAATTTAATTTTGTATTTATTTCTTATTAAAAGTGATAGGTGAAATACCAACAACTCGATTTGGATTTTGCATTAGCACCTAATGACTTACCTAGCGACGGTGATCAGAAGATCAGGGCACATGAATAATTTCTCAATTTAAATGTAAATATTAGATCAAAATAACTTATAGATTCCATTCACATACCAAACAGGTTTTAAATTTCATAATCCATTTCCATATGTATAAAAATTAATTCCAACGTACCAAACCACCCTTAAATATTTTTTGAATATGTTACAAATTTTGCTCAACAATAAAATATAGCAGAAAAATGAAAAATACTCACCATTTTTTTTGGGGTTAGTAAAAATACTCACCCTTGTGGCGTTTGAAAGTAACCTAGAATCTATCTGCTATGCACCACCGTCTAATTATTTATTTTATTTTAGTGTAAGTATTGAATTTTTTTTATTGGAGCGAAATTTAATTTTGAAAAAAACAAAATCGAAATCTAGCAGCGGCTAGTGGCACAGGCAGGCTATAACTGGCTAGCGCATGTGAGGTGTATAAGAAGGAAGCAGCTCCGAGCGCGTAGGGTTTTCTCAAATTTTCTGCTCTCTCGTTTCCACAATCGTTGCTCCTCCCTCCTTCTCTCCAACAACTTCTTTCTTCTTCACCCTCTCTTCCTTTGTACACGCGCCATTTCTTTGTTAATTGATTCTTCACCAGGTACCTAATCTGTTCGATGTCTCTTTTCTCTTTGCTTCATAATCAATTCATGTTCTTTCAAACTCCTTGCTTCCTTGTAAGTTGTAAAGTTTACTGGGTAGCCTTCACTTTTTTTAACTTTCTCATCCCCATTTTTTTTAATTTCCATCCGCGTTTCTGAGTCATTTCTGTAACTGCTCATGACCTGTTCATGAGAATATTGGTCGTTGCATCGTCATCTGATATTTGAATTTCATATCTTAAGGTTTTTACTCATCTCCTTAGATTGATTTTCCTGAGTTATGATCTGTTTGCCTCGCGTTTCTCAATCGGTCAACCTTTCTTGTCCAGTGGTGATTGTATGTTTTCCCTGGCGGAGTAGCGGATGGCTGATTGATTTGTCTTCTATTCGTTGATTGATCGCACCCTTCTTTTTGTTTGAAAAATAATTTTCTTGCTTGCATCTTGTGTGCATTCTTTTTGTTCTTATTACTTTGACATTTTCGGTTGATTGTATTGTAATTATGTTGATTCTAATTTTTCTTTTTTTCATGGCATCTTTTTGTGATCATCTGATTCATTTAATTATAAGGTTTATTATTGGAATTAAATTCTGCTTGTACAATCTGCCTGAAAAGCTCGAAAATTTCATTTACTTTAGTTTCTTGGATTAAAATTATTCGCAAACTATGAAGTAACGGTGCTCTGTCTTTCTTTCAGGAGCCTTCCATTTTATATACGCCCGGTAGAGTCTAAAAGATCTGACCCCTTGTTGCTCCGTTGCTGATTAGCTCGTCAATTGTTTGAGTTGCTCATCTCATTTAGCTTTCTCTAGCGTCATAAAAAATCCCAGGGAATGCTGAAAGATGTGCTTGAAAGTCAAAATTTCTTTCTCTGATGTTAACAAGGCAAGAGCTCCTTTTGAGCTGCCCTTTTTTATCTTTGAAGAGATTGGATGTTTAAATCATTGTCCATGTCTTTTACGTGCTCAAGTGCATGAAGTTCCTAAAAATTTAAGTGGTCATTTGATGTCAAAATATGATCTCTGTGAAGACGGTTGAGCTTTGAAGTTCTTCATAGGTAGTTTGCTACTTCTTCTGGTAAATAAGCTCTTCATATATTCTCCTAGATCTAGTAGCATCGATTACATAAAAGTTATTTGAAATGGAACCAAAAGGTGTGCTTATGCAGCGGTATGAATTGGGGAGATTATTAGGCCAAGGAACCTTTGCAAAGGTCTATTATGCAAGGAACCTTGTCACTGGCATGAGTGTGGCCATTAAGATAATTGATAAAGAGAAGATTTTGAAAGTTGGGATGATTGATCAGATTAAGAGGGAAATTTCAGTGATGAGACTGGTTAGACATCCACATGTGGTTGAACTTTATGAGGTAATGGCCACCAAAACCAAGATTTACTTTGTCATGGAGTATGCAAAGGGTGGTGAACTGTTCCATAAGGTAGCCAAAGGAAGGCTGAAGGAGGATATTGCCAGAAAATACTTTCAGCAACTGATAAGTGCTGTTGACTACTGCCACAGTAGAGGAGTGTGTCACCGGGATCTAAAACCGGAAAATCTGCTATTAGACGAGAATGGGAACCTGAAGGTTTCAGATTTTGGGTTAAGTGCTCTTGCTGAGTCTAAGCACCAGGATGGTTTGCTCCATACTACATGTGGTACCCCAGCCTATGTTGCTCCTGAAGTTATAAACAGAAAAGGATATGATGGGTCCAAAGCTGATATATGGTCATGTGGGGTGGTCTTGTATGTTTTATTGGCCGGTTATCTTCCATTCCGTAATTCAAATCTGATGGAGATGTATAGGAAGATTGGTAAGGGGGATTTCAAATTCCCTAACTGGTTTACACCAGATGTACGGCGTTTGTTGTCCAAAATCTTGGATCCTAATCCAAACACCCGGATATCAATGACCAAAATCATGGAAAGTTCTTGGTTCAAGAAGGGATTAGAAAAGAATGTTGTTACAGAGACCAATGAGAAAGAACTAGCTCCCTTGGATGCTGATGGTGTATTTGGAGCTTGTGAGAACAACAGCGGTCCTGTTGCAGAGGCAAAACAAGAACTCACCAAGCCTTGTAACATGAATGCTTTTGATATCATTTCCTTGTCTGCAGGTTTTGACTTGTCTGGTCTGTTTGAGGAGACTGATCACAAAAAAGAGGCGCGGTTTACATCGAACAAACCTTCCGCCATTATCATCTCTAAGTTAGAAGAAATCTGCAAGCGCCTTAGACTGAAAGTGAAGAAGAAAGAAGGGGGTCTGTTTAAGTTGGAGGGCTCCAAGGAAGGTAGAAAAGGCGCATTGGGCATCGATGCCGAAATCTTTGAGATCACCCCACTCTTCCATATGGTGGAGCTTAAGAAGTCAAGTGGTGATACAATGGAGTACCAGAAGCTTCTAAAAGAGGACATTAGACCAGCACTCAAAGACATAGTTTGGACGTGGCAAGGAGAACAACCTGAGCAACTCCAGCAAGAAGCTGTGCTGATGGGGCAACAGCCTCCACATGCTGGCTAGTCAGATATTGTATCACAAATTGGTTGTAGCATGCTGTTCCTGCTTCTCTATTAGTGTCTTTAGTCAAGAGAGTTGTCATTATTACAACAGCCATGGATTAAAACTTGCTACTGCTATCTTCGGTTTTTTTGCAAAGAGTTTATCATTTTTCAAGCTCACCATAATTCATGGTGTTAGTGCCACTTCATATTATTGAACGCCCTCAAGGTCCTGTAGTTTTTCTACATGCACTAACATTTTAGACAGAAGGAAATTTGAGGACTAAAACTTTCGATTTGAAAATATAGAGATTAAAATCAAAATAAAGCGAAACTATAAGATCCAACTTTTTATGAAGTCTAAAAAAGAAATTAAAGATGAACCGGTAACATTATAAATATGTGCCTGGTGGTTTTTCATTTAGTGTTTGTAGAGTGGAGGACTTTAGTGGGCGCATATCCTGGAAGATGATCCTTAGGTCGCTGGTTCGAATCTGGCAGGTCGGATCTTCTTTTTAAAAGCTCTTTCTGAGAAGTAGAAAACAAGCAAAAGATTGAAATCCATTTCGACTCTGGAAGCCAGCTGATTAAATTGTAATGATCCAGAGAATTTTGTGCCCTTTTGACATAATTATTAGAACCTAGATTAAAAACGAACAATATTATTTTTAGAGAAACTTTCAACATTAATTACTTGTCTGTCCTGTTGTTCAGGGACCCCAAGAAAGTAGTTATGAAAACTTGGGTATTGTTTATTCCTCGCAATTAGTCAAGTATGATAGTTTGTGACCAAGAAAGACCGGCGTTCAACATAGCAAAAGGGGTAAATCCTCCCTAAAAAAGTGGCCACATTTAAACTTAGATAATGAATAAAAAATTATTACCTCTAGTAAGATGATATGTGTGCGCAATAAAAAAATTTAGTTTTCAACTTTTAAAATTTTTCAGAGAAAAATATTCAAAATTAAAAAGAAACCACAAAATTTTAAAATATTTTCAAAAATTAATAAAAATATTGAAAGCCGCATCACTTTTTCACAAACCATTTTCTATGTAGAATCTAACGACAAAATAAAATATATAAAACATTTGGAAATTTGGGCGGAAATTAAGGGGCATTAGGGAAAGATGTTAGACACCTCAATTCCCACCCGCGAGTCTCAAATAATTACTCATTTGCATATTCTACGCCAAAGCCATAATTAGTAAATAATTAATTATTAATATTAGTGCTGAGTTATCAATTTTGGCGTGAGATCTGACATGACATCCATTGAAATCTTGTTAGGATCTGAATTTAAGTCAACATAATACGATCTGATCATGATTTTACATTTCGGCTGCTTCCAAATGAAACCTCAAAAAGATAAATTAACCACCCCTCCATATATCTCAACGTATGAGAAAATGGACAACCTGAAGATGCAGGGTAAATTCTTAACCCTTCCATCTCTCACTAAGACTATGAAGACCACAAAATGTTCTTGTGAACGGCCCATATTGGTTTAACATACTCTCTAACTCACCAAAAAGGGGGCAACTATTTAACTCCCCAAAAATCCTTTTTTTTTTCTAGGCAGCCGAAGTATAAAACATTGATCATACTAGATAGTAAACACTTCATATTCAATCCTAACAAGACACACAAGTCCGGATGCCCAATGTCTCTCTGAACTGTGCAAAATTGATAACTGAAGCTGATGACAATAAATTACCCCAGTAAATAATTAACTACGTATATTAATCGATAAGATATTTACATGATTACAGTAAGATAATAGGTAATGATTCTTCCACTCCATCTGAGGACGAATGAAGCGGTAGGGTAAAAATGCATGGGAGATAGACACGGCTGTATTTTATTTCCTCATCAGCACTGAGTGATTTATGTTAGTATCATTTTTCTCATTAAGACATATCATCAAGTGCTGCATTTTCTTTTTCTTTTTTAAGATCAGAGATGCAACAGGGCTCAATTCTCCAAAGGAAACATAGCCTTCAAAAAGGGGGAATCTTTCCCTTGGAGAAAAGAGGCAAAAGAAATTACTTGAATCAAATGGAAGGCACCTGGTTACCTGTTGGCTCAAAAGGCATATGCATCCAACATGTATTCCTATCCATGCTACGAGGCATGTAAACATCAATCTCCCTTGCATAGAAGAAAGGAAGATACAATGCATCCAGTAATTCTAAACTCTACCAAAAGGAGGCTATTTGCCTCAAGAGAACAGATTTTGTCCCTTTTTTTAAAGTCTCATGCCCTGTCACTATCCTCTTAATCAAATGACCAAAGAGACTGTACATCTGAGGCTGGGGGTTGACTCCCAATAGGAGGCCTTGCAACAGATGGCTGTCCAACTCCTTCCGCTGAACCATGTATAGGCCATTCTTTTCTGCCAAGTATATAGAAACCACAAGCTCTGTTAGAACTACAACTGTTTCATTTAAAATATGAACTAATAAAAATAAATTCACTTTTTTATAGGAGCAGGATATAAATGCACTCAGAAGAAAGCTATAACAATGCATCGTTGACAATGGTAGCAAAAGCAGTTAAAAAAAGGAAAAAAGTAAAAGTAAAAGTTGACAGCTGATGCCCCATGAGGCAGTGAAGGCAAATAGTTTATTAAGAAATTTTAGTTACAGATTTTTAAATGAATAACATAATTACCGTAAAAATGGAATTCCTATTTCCCTTCATCAGCTGGACCAAAAAAAATCCCTCCTACTACATTTCCTGTTATGGTTATGTCTCCATATGTTTCAGGTTCACAGAGTTAGCAATTCACGATTGACTTTACGGTCAGTACTGCCCAAAAAGGCTTATCAACAAACGCTGACTAAACTAGGCATAATAAATATAAATTCCTTCACATTCTCGTCTATATGTAAACCATAATTTGATGACATGGCAAAGATGAAGGAAAAAACATGGATAACTGTGTAATAATTAATCAGTTCAAACTCATCCACCAAAATCATTATGTCATGCAGTTCACTTCAGATGTCAATCAACACAATCAAAGAGATCTCTCCAGACAATCATTTTCCTTTCTAACTGGAATGATCAACTTAGAGGAAGAAAATAAATTATTTTCTTTTATTTGTCACCAATCCAAATTCAGGTTATACATACAGTTGCTTCAAATCTTTATACAAAACAATACGTAACCACAGCCATAAATATACAGATGAAGCTCCACGGGATTAAGGGTAAATCAAATACCCCAATTCATTGTATACAATAAAAAAAGTAAAAAAAGAAAAATTTGCATTCAAGCTCTAGCAGGAGCAACCATGCATAGTATACCGCTCTAGTTACCCCCCCCCCTTTGGCTTTAGTTTACCTTTATTCACATGTAATGAAAGAAGCATGACAAATGCAAAAACAAATTCAGTAGAAACTCAAGAGTTTTCCTTGCCGAAGTCAGTGACGCACAATTTTTGAGTTATGAACTTCTTCAGGATCCCAGGAAACTCATACATGCAGATGTTAGGCAAGATCTTGTTTTGTTTCTATGGTGTTCGTCTATAAGGATTATTTATTTCCAGATCAACATGAAAATCTTGCAAAAAGTGTGTTTTTTTTTTGTTGGGGGGGGGGGTTGTCTCCTCTTTAATAATCAACTCCTAAAATCAAACATAGACAAATGCGCCCTATTGCTCATTGCCAATAAAGCTAGGATAGAATGGGTTCCATACTTTTGAATAGAATCCAAGATAAGCCGAATTTCTTAAAGTTTATGATCAGAGTAGCTTCCTACAACTTCTATAGATCTATTATTGATTATTGATGATGATACAATCAGCAATAATTGGCAAAAGGGAAGCCAGAGTAGGAAGATACTGCAATCTTGAAAATAATAATTCGTCAACAAACAGCAGACATAAGAATTTAGATGCCAATCCAGAAGTATCCTACTTGTGCTTAATCAACATAAACATGGTACGTGAATAATACGAAAAATGCAGAATAATACGGATATTCTTTGTAGATGCAAGGTTGAGTATAATAGATTATATAGCGGTAAAAAATCTAAAAGCCAACCAGCAAAGATGCACAGATAGCAATTTTATCGACTTTATGCATATAGAGCATTGTCCAATGGTACACAGCTAAAATAAAATATATCCCCAGAAAGCCTCAGCACTGTATAGCAGATGTCAAAAAAAAAAAAGGGATCAAGTTTTCCTACAGCAAAGGGATAGAAGTGACGGAGGAGCTATTTTGTTACATCTTTTGGGTAAAACAGCTATATCAATACAAAATGTTTTAACATGTTTTATTTTAACATATATACAGCAGATGTTCAAGAGTAGCTAGAATAAAAAACGATAAGCAGTTAGTACTCACTTAGACCAACTGTTAGCTGAAGAACCTTCGAGCACATGGGTGGAAGTAGATCCACAAGTACTCCCATATATCGTTTCATTCTGACCTACACCATCTTGAGCTTTAAGGCTGCCAGAAAACGGTGGAAATAAAGCATTCTGTAACCAAGGATCATAATCACTTGAACCAGTCATAGGGCTGAAGGTCCCACCACTCTGGCCATTGGGAAGAAAAATATTTTGAGAAGGATGGGAACTGGAAATAATGTTATCATCTTTGGTGAAAAGAGATGCCATAGTTTTCTGAGATGGAGGTTGCATCAGGTCATCCTTGTTTGTTGGATTCCTTTGAGAGGACAAAAGCCAGCCACCTGGGCCTCCAACTAAGCCTAAACCTTCCTGACCAAGAGGTGAGGTATTCCACATCTGCCATGTTCCCTTCTCATTTGCAGCTGCATCTTCCAAAGGAAAAGCATGTGCCTCCTGGGCCTTGGGGGTAGTTGGAAATCGATTAGAAGAGTTACGCTTTTCTCGGGACAATGGCGACTGAATTGGAGATGGCTTATTAACTTCAGGGCCAGCAGATATGTTTTTCAAGCAGTGAGGATTTTCTACTTCCATGTCAGTCACAAAGCCACTTCCCAAGTCTAGTTGAAAATTATCAAGTGACTCAGAAACAGGTCCAAGTAAGGACACCGGATCTGGAACATAACAGGGGTCTTCATATAGCTCTTGCTCTTCATTTCTAAAGTCACGAGTTCCCTCTCCAACTGAGGAGAAAAAGGGTTCAATGGCAGGAGAAAAACCTAGACTACTGCTAGTTGGTTTGCTTGGAAAAGTGGATGGATTAAATGGAGACGGAAGCCCAAAATGGATTGGATTATCAAATAATGGTGCAGATGATGATGGGCCAGAATGATGGGGGTTTTTGACTTCTGATTGGCTTTTGGAATTAGGTCTACATATTACATTTGAATTTGAATTTTGATTTACTGATGAGGATCGAGTAAATAATTGCTGCCATGACTTTTTAGGAGCTGTCCATGGCTGCTGTTCAGGGAGGACCTACAAACAATAATTCACCATCA
>JANTPZ010093523.1:0-11074 GCA_025593235.1 Vachellia pachyceras | reverse complement strand
GGTATTTTTCGGGTATTTTTCCCAATTTTCGGGAAAATTGTCTTAATTATATACCGGGTAATAATTTTATTAATTACTACATACTTCACTGGATTTTCCATATTTTTCTCCAAATTTTTGAAGAGCTTCTAATATTTCAAATAATTATTTTTCCTCTTTTTACCCTTCAAAATTCCGTAGACAGAAATCGGGTCCGAATTTAGAAAACCCGTGTTTCATCATTGCGACCGATAAGTAGAGATCTATCTATTGGGCATCTGTAAATTTTTCTGATATTTTGGTCTACTGGTTGACTTTTGACTTTGACTTTGACTTTTCTTTTGTCAAATGACCAAAATGCCCTTTAACTTTCTCATAATTACCATTTTGCCCTTACTTTCTTTACTTTTTCAAAAATTACTCTTTTGCCCTTAATTTTGATACTGAAAGACCTTTATGTCCTTGGTCTTTTATTAAATGACGTATGGTCCCTTTCCTCAAGGTTTTCCCATCCTCATATCACTCTGGGCAATTTTTCTTAACTCTGGAATTCCTACGGAACTCCGTGTACTAAGCCAGGTCTATCTTTACGACTTCCGGCCTATAGTCTTTCTTTTTATACTATTTACCTCTGATTTCTCTTTTCGTTTCCTAGTTATCGGATTAGCATTTAATTTAGCTAGCATCGAAATTTATGGATATTATAGTTCAAAGCCATTTTTTTGATAAGCTCCCAAGCTTCTTCGGCGGTTAAATCAATAATGAAACTCCAGCAGCTGTGTCTAACATTCCTTTTTCTTGGCTCTTCAATCCATCATAAAAATATTGAACCAACTGCTCATCCGGTATTTGTTGGTGAGGGCATCTTGAAATTTATTCCAGTAATCGTACAACGATTCGTCATATTCTTGGTGTGCTGAATAGATTTCCTCCCTCATGATGAAGTTCTTAATGCTGGAAAATACTTCTCCAAAAAAGCTTTCCTCAAATTAACCCAACTTTGATCGGCATTCCCCACATGCCTCGGAAGACTCATGAACCATTCTCTTGCCTTACCTTCCAGTGATAAATGAAACACCTTCCATAGCACTTGGTCAAGCGAGGCTCCAACTGGTTTCATGCTCTGGCAAATTATCGACAATGACTGCAAATGGATGTATGGATCCTCTCCTGGCAAGCCATGAAATTTAGGAAGAGAATTAATTAATAAACCTTTAATCTCAGAATTCACATCATAATTTGGGCAAGCAGCAGTGAATGGATCATAATTAACATCAAAGGTTGTGGCTTGTCTATAGTTCTTCTTCTATTATTTCCATTATTCTCCCCCATTCTTTCTTCTTCGCCATTTCTTCTATTACCATTCCCTTATTGATTTTCATTCATATTTCTATTTTGAGGGTTTGGTACATTTTCAGCCATGATTTCTCCTAAAGACTCTCCTAGTCTATTTACTTGTCCTAAGCTAGACTCTCTTACTTCTAAGCCTAAATCTCTAACTACCTTGCCTTTCAGCCATTATTTCCTTTTGTTTGCCCTACGTCTCTCCCTCAATGCTCTCTCAATTTCGGGATCAAAAGGTTCAAGCTGATTCTTTTTTGGCATACAAGAGAAAAGTCAAAGCAAAAGCAAAATCAAAATAACTTAAAACAAACAACTCAAAAATGAATGGAAAAGGTGTGTGTAAGTGTATGAACGAGTATGTATGAAAGGTATGTATGATTTTAATGTATTTATGTGTTGAAAATAGAATGAATGAAGTGTGAAAATGGAATTTTAGCCACGGCGAAAATGGGTTTGTGTCGCGGTGAAAAGTACTCGAGAGGAATCTCTCATCCAAAAATGCAGATTTGGCCGCGGCTAAATTCAAGTTGTGTCATGGCGAACGGTACCCAAGAGGAATTTCTCTTTGGAAGCTCACGTACGTCATAGTGAAAAATGAAGTTGGTCGCGGCAAAGTTGCGAGTTTTATGTAGAATGCAGCAGGAATAAGTGTATACTACTATGCAATGCTAAGATATAAACAAGCTAATCCTATACTATGAACAAAGATGCAAAACTATCAAACAAAACACAATCCAACAACTAATGGCACTTAGCTTCCCCGGCAATGGCGTTAAATTCTTGATCCGACTAAGCCACAAATTGCAAACTTAGGTCATTGGTTAGCCTTGAAAATGGATCAGGAATATTAATTGTGATTTCCAAGGATTGTATGGTGACAACCCCAGGGTCGTTCTCTCCGGAAGCTTGTATGGTGTACCAATAGTCCTTAGCTTGTGATTATGCTTGTTATGCAAATGCAATCGGTTTTTCAAATCAAGATATGCTATATACCTAAAGTAATTACAAAATAAAACTTGTTTTTGGTATTTTCAAGTGGCAAGGAAAAGTAAAGGCAGATTTGGATTTGAAAAGGGAGTGTGATGATATGTTCCTTTTGAAAATGAATTACGCCATCATAGTTTGCAAAAGATTAGGTTTCGCACTAAGTTTCATAATCAAAAACCCCAATGACTCGCTGGGTCAGAAATCCCATGAAATGAACTTCATTCCATGAAATCCTTTAAGAGCACTTAGTGTGTGTATGGAAATCGCAAAGTGATAAAATCAACTCCATACATTGTTGACTCTAAAACCAAGCACAACTAGGATGATAGAAGAGAACAACAAGATTTCATTGAGTAAGCAAAATGAACTCATTCTACTTCGTCAATCATAAAACAACTCCATCACAATAATCCAAGTTTGGCTCAACCGAGACCAAGCATTTACACACAAATTACAAAGTCCAACTCGAAATCCAAGTAATCTATAATGTAAATACAGATTGAAAGTAAATACTCCCCTTTCGGCACTTCGAACTCCTGCTCACTCCATCTTCAAGAGGAATGGAATGCTCAGCTACTCATAGATGATGGAAACAAACTCTGAATGGATGAGTGAAGCATGATGAATGGATGGATGGTGAGGAAAATGGGCGAAGCTAGGGTTTGGAGAGTGTATAGATGAGAGAAAATGTGTGGCTATGTGTTTCTGCCTTCCTTCCTCAACCTCTAGCTCCCCCTTTTTGAAAATACCCTAAATGGTGTGTTAAAATTGTTCTGGGTCGAATCTCTAAAGCTGGGTAGGGTTAATTTCCATCTGGAGTAAAAATCTAGTGCTGATACGTGATATTTGCGGTGATGAACTTGAGGTTTCGCCGCCGCGAACCTCTCCCGAGAGTTCATTGCCTACTTGATTGAACTTTAGCCGCGGTGAACTGTTATTGCGTCGTGACGAAATTATCCAAAGCTGCTTCCCTTGCCTTTTGCACAGAATTCCTGAAATAAAATAGCAAAACTTTGGCAGTATCATTTGCTCATGATGGAATTTAAGCACAATAATATCATTATTCATGGCATATGAAACCAAAATTGCTTTAATCCAGATCAACAACTCCTAATATCAATTTAGGCACAAAAGGATCATGTATGGGCTAAAATTGACTCTAAGACTCTAGAAATCCAAGTAGAAAACTAATACAAATAAAGCTCAATCACAGAGCATGTACATATGTACGACCTAGGTGTGTTTTGAATCCCCTCCACCTGGTGCAACTGAATTACAATGTCTTCTTCTTTAATGTGGCATTGTTATGTATGTCGTACGTGCCCTTCAATAGTTACAGTTCAACCTGTTACTAAGAACATGATATAAATGGCTGCAAGACGGGAAAAAAATATTTATATACCCGGAGTGTGTCCCATATATCATTCTTTGCACTGTCTGGGACTTTGCTCCACTCTTCTTCCAGGATGCTTGCCTGGATTTGCGCTATGAGGCAACGTAACTGATATAGTTGTGGCGTTGGTTCCGATAGGTTTCCAATAGCTATCATATTCTATCGCTATCTTCTTCCCCTCCTTCTATTCTTTGCATAGGTTCTTCAGTGTGGTTCCACTCTTACTAGACGACATATGGGTGGGGAAGCTTTGACTGTCACTGTGGCTAGTTTCTTCTACCATGTTAATATGCAAATAGGACAACAATAAAGAGCAAGGACAAAGAGAAGAGAAGTTCACATAAATGTTTTGCTGAAGCAAGGAAACAGAAGAGAAGGTTACCAAATGGTATGTCACATAAAGGACGATTTCGTATGTGAGAATATGAGTAAAGTGAGAACGGAGACTGAATGGCCCATTTAATTAAATAGACTAGACGGTGCATTTAATGGGACATAGACTTTCTACATCGTACAGGAAAAATGAAGAATGAAAGGTGTAGAAAGTTAAGTTTTTAAACCGTATGATCAAGAAAATGTTTAGAATTATGGAATCCGAACCATACATTTGATCACCAGTGTGCAAAGATGATATGCATCAATTCGAATGGTAATTATTATAAATTTGAATGAAAATGAAGCAACATTTTAACTTCCATTCATTCCTGAACATGCGATTCAATTCAAATGGCACATGGTACTTATTCGAATGACACAATGGTTGATAATACCAAGCTTCAAAAAGATAACTTTCTAAGCCATAGGTAAGACAAACAGTTTAGAAAGGCAACTTTCTAAATCGTATGTAAGACAAACGGTTTAGAAAGATTGACCCCTAAACATGCGTTTCTATTCTAATAACACCAAGTACTCATTCGAATGTATAAGGTTATACATTCTACACTGTGGTTGATGCGATGGTTTAGAAAGGCAATTTTCTAAACCGTATGTAAGACAAACAGTTTAGAATGATTGACACATGAACATGAGTTTCTATTTGAATGAAATCAAGTACTCATTCGGATGTATAAGGTTAGACATTCTAAACCGTGGTTGATGTGAAGGTTTAGAAAGGAAACTTTCTAAACCATATGTAAGACAAACAGTTTAGAAAGATTGACCCCTCAACATGCATTTCTATTTAAATGACACGTAGTACTCCTTCAGACGTATAAGGTTAGACATACTACATCAAAAGTTATACCTATTCGAAAGCATGAACCCTGAATAGGCGTACCCATTTGAAAGCATGAACCTTATACCTACGGGTTAGAAACCATGAACCCTTAATAGAAGAACCAATTCGTGTGAGCCATAGCACCTATTCCTATGGTAACACATTTGGCATCCAAATGAAGGTTGAGTCATTCGAATGAACCTGAAACCTTCAACGCTTCCTGCAAATTTACATTCTAAAATGTTGTTCACACTTACAGTTTAGAATTGGGAGTTCTAAATTCAATGTAACATTTCATTTGAATGTATCCCTAGTTTCATTCGAATTGGTACCTCATATTGACCAAGTTAAAACTATACAGATGATAACATTAATTCAAATGAAGTGTACGTCTCATCCGAATAATTCAGTATCAATTTTGTATACAAATTTCCACGTTTAGACATTGAAATTACACTAATAAAATGTTAAGACAGTCAACTTTTGACACATTAATTTACATCATCTGTAAATGTAAGTGCATAACTCCCCTATAAATTGTCCCTGTCCCTGCCTCGCATGGGTGGCAACTTATTTCTTTGACTTGGTGTAATTACATAGACATGATGTTGTGACAACTAGTTGTCCACGCCATATAAGACAAGGAGGTGAGTATGACATATCAATCGGCGTTGAGCATGTATATCTTTCATCACGATATAGGATTACACGAGACGAGTTTTGGCTGACATTACTACAGATGGTAGTTGTCCTATGTTCTCTCTCATTTGGAATAGGAAATCTCATCTCCACATTAACATCATGCTGCATGGGATATTTAGCTACTCCCTCATCGCTGACTATTTATGAGCTCATTCCATGCTACAAAATGAACGAAAAAATTAGTTCCAAATGTTGATAACCTATATTTCACTAAAACAAATTATGAAAAGTAACTTTTTTATGTTATATATTGTCCACCACTTTCCAAATCAACATGGATCCCATCCCTGTTGGATTGCAACTTCTATAAAAGGCCCTTCCACTATATGGCATTGACAGTTGTTGACGTTCTTTCGATGGTGTGTCACAGCTGGTTGGAGTTTTACATTTTCCACGTGCACCACCAAATGTTTGTGCTTGTTTACATGTTGCTTGGTTGTGTCCTGTTTGATGACATACACTGTATTTAGATCTGGATCATCTTTTTGACAATTTCTTAGGTGGAGATGGAGGCAAATCAGATGATATATCACCACATTCTCTTGATACTTGAAGGGGCTCATGTCATTTAGCCATTTTCTGCCTTCTTATAGATTCTTCAATTCAGATCCTAGTATTCCTAGGTCTCCCCGTTATGGTACACAATGGTAGTGGCTACATAGGCAAGAAACTCTCAATGCCCTAGAATTTTTTACCTCTAACAGGTTAATACTTTGTTCTATAGGAAGATAGATATGTATCTTTATGGAAGAATCTGAATATTTGGGTAACTGGATTTATTTTGGAATGATATAATGCACATATTGCATGCTGACAGGATATGCCGTCAAGTCCCAAATCTGACAGGTACACTGATTTGTATTAAGGAACACCGTATGCCTATCATCCCTTTGGGTTACCTCATACCCATCATCACCATTGTAGAACACCTTACAACCCATTGCCAACTTCTTATTTTCCTCAAATAAATAAACACCCTTTAGGCTGAAGTTCCCCGTCCACCTGCTTACATTTGTTTTCACTGTCTGACCACTTACTCATGAATTTGATTCTTATCCCATCAATCATTGAAATAATGGGAAGATACCTCAATTAATCAATCCAAACATTAAAACTCCCACTTAGATCGTTATCTACAATCCATGATAAACATCTGGTGCTGAAATAAGCTCTTACCCAACATTATGGTGGATATGAGATTGCTACTTCTGCTACAACTTTACTTAGTGATCCCATAGGTTTCAAGTCATCCTTAAATTGTTCTTTAAAGGTGTTCCATGCACATGAGAAAAACTTCTTCTTCAACTCAGTTCCCCTCCATCCTTTACTCCAATTACCATATATGTGCTTAGCACAAGTCTATGCTTAGCCTCTAGTAACACCTCTCGACACTGTCACGTGCAAACCCTGCACATACATAGCCCAGAAGTTACAATTATCATTGAAAGGTCAATTATAAAATTGTTGAACTTCACAATAAAATAAACCTTCTGCATGTTAGACATAATAGTAATAAACTTTCTATTTTCCAAATCTAAAGATCTCTTCAACCATTAAGAAACCACCTCCAGTTGCGAGTGTTTTCCTTCTGTGTAATCCCCACAGCTATTGGAAAGAGGGAATCATATGTATCAAGTCTGATAGCTACTAGCAAAATGCCTTGAGCTTTTCCTTTAAGAAAGGTCCCATCTACCCCAATTATGGGTCTGCAACCTGCCTTCCACCCAGTCTATGATTGACAGGTTCAAAAAATATCATAAGTTTTAGTATGTAAGTTCATAGTTCAAAAAGTTTAACACATAATTTAATATTGTTACGTTTGAAGCATGGAAGCATAAATACAATCTACTGAACACCCTTTTTCCATTATCAAGTGCCTCTTTGCTTAACTAGATTGATACATCAAATCCAGGATTAGATATCTTTAGCTCATTGCAATACGCTTCCAAATTATTAAACTCATCAATATAACCCCCTTCCAACTCTTCCATAATTAGCCTCTTTGCCCTCTTGCACTTGTATTTGCTCACATTCAGTTTCAAGTCAATCTCCATATCTTTCTTCATGTCTGCTACTTTATATTTCAGCCTCTCTTGAACCTTCCTCCTAAAACATGCCGCCAACCACTTCACTATTGCCTTAGGGTTCTTAAAAACACTAATGCAACTATGCTCTAATAATATAGTCTTGACTACCAGGCCCAAATTTGACCCATCATTGGAAGCATATAGGACAAACGAGCATCCCTTTTTACATTTGGCCTGAACTCTCCATGGCTCACTTTTAACAAGCCTCAACTTCACTCCTCCTTGTATGGCATAATCATCTATTGCACTAACAAGCTCATTTTTGTTGCAAATGTCTCACCCACCATGAAAAAGGCCCTCGACCCAATAGTATCTTCTTGGACCCTCACTTCTCTTGAAGGCACATTAATGTCAGAAATGCCAAACTCATCATCTTCATGATCACTACCATCGCCACTAACATCTGCCAACACCAACTCACCTGTGGAGCTTACATGATCATCTTCATTGTCACTATCATCATCACCCTCACTAACCCCTTCACTATTTAGATCCTTAATTTTGTCACTATATCCATCATTTTCACTATTATCATGACCTACTGTACCAATTTTCACTTCTTCTTCCTCCTCACCAAACTCGACAATGAAATTACTTGACGAACCAACCTCAACTCATAAACTCTCTAAAAACTCAAAGTCGTCACCACTAACTCTTTCCCAAGTACGGCAACACTATCCCCATCACACATCATTAAACCTTAATCCTACGTTAATTACTATTACTTAAAATAGAATGGTCTTACAATACAATCAGCGACAAACAAAGATCACAGTGGGAACTAAAGTTTTAACAGATACCTTAGGCCTGAACTCTGATGATGCTTTCACAGGCACAACTTTCCTCTTATCACTATATCCTGACTACGGACTGCTGCAAGTATGAAAGCACACCATTCAGCAATGGATGATAAACTTGCCGGATGGAAAGTAGAAATAATGCCACATGTCATGTTTTAAATAGCTTTATACCGTTTCACTTCTAAGCCGTAGGTTATTTGTATGGTTTAGAAAGTTAACATTCTAAACTATACTCCTTATGTATGGTGTAGAAAGTTCACTCATTTACTCCTCATCCCAATGCTTAAAACATCATTCGAATGCTACCATCAACATCACGCTTACAAATCATATCTTAGTTGTATGGTTTAGAAGTTAACATTCTAATAAGGGATACAGGTCATTTGAATAGCTCCAGCATATGAAATTTCTAAAATGGTTTAGAAAGAACTATTCGAATAATGAGTAGAACTCATTCGATTGAGTCACTCTAAAGTCATATCATCGAGGCACAAATTTGGACATCTTCATTCGAATTAGAGGAACATATAATTCAAATGGGTGGAGTGTCTTCACTTTATAACCGTATTTGTGAACAACGGTTTAGAAAGAATTATTCAATTCAGGGTTAGAACTCATTCAATTGTGTCACTTTAACTTCATATGTCGAGGTACAAATATGGACACCTTCATTCGAATCAGAGATATATCTCATTCAAATTGGTGGAGTGTATTCACTTTCTAAATCGTAACTGTGAACAACAGTTTAGAAAGAATTATTCGATTTAGGGTTAGAACTCATTCGATTGTGTCACTCTAACTTCATATTGTCAAGGGATTAATATGGACACCTTCGTTCAAATCAGAGATACATCTCATTTGAATTGGTGGAGCGTCTTCCTTTCTATATCATACCTGTGAACAACGGTTTAGAAAGAATTATTCTAATAAGGACAAGAACTCATTCGATTTAGTCACTCTAAATTCATTTCATCATCAAATTTAGATCAAATTTGGACTCTTTCATTCGAATTAGGCTACAAATAATTCGAATGGGTAGAGCGTCTCACTTTTTAAACCGTAGTAATAAACAACGGTTTAGAATCAGCTCAATAACTTGGACTTCTTCATTCGAATGAGAAATATGTATCATTTGAATGTATAAAACATTTCCACTTTATAAACCGTACTTGTAAACCACGGTTTATAAAGTCTTTATCGAATCAGGTCTACAACTAATTCGATTGATGGCAATAGCTCAATTGAATGGGTGAAGCATCATCACTTTCTGAACGGTATTTGATAACAAGGGTTTAGAACGTCGTATTCGAATGAGGTATTCCACTCATTCGATTTAGTCATTCTCACTCATCTCCATCGAATGCCTTACTCCTCAATCGATTGACCTTATCTCCTCAATCAAATGCATGCAGCATATGACTTTATGGTTTAATATACTAACAACGGTGTAAAAGGTGTAATTTGAATGCGCTATGTCACGCATTCGAATGAGTCACTCATCTTCGGCGATGTACAAATTTGACATCTTTATTCCAATGAATGGTAGTTCTCATCAGAATGAGTGCAGCATTGGCAATTTCTAAACTGTATTTGTTAGCAACAGTTTAGAAAGATCACTTTCTAAACCTTTTTCTCTATGTTTGGTTTAAAAAGATTTGGGGTTTGGCATCTGAATGAGAAATATATCCCATTCGAATGACAATCCTACATGGCAAACTAACATGTAAATCAATTAATAAAGGTTTAGGTAGTTAAATGATGTGGAGGCTGACGTGGTCGTGTATCCTAGTTGGAACACAGCCGTAATAGCTTCTGTTAGTCCAGGTGAAAAGTTCAGCGTTTTCTAAACTTCCATGGCGAATCTGGTCCTGAGAAAACTTTCGAATGCACAGTACTCCAACGTGTGTACTTTCGTGGAAAAAAATGCTACTTTACCCTATGAAATATTATTGAGGTTATAATTACAAGAAAACTATTGTACTTCTAGGTGTAAAAAAACTCTATTGCACTTTTATTTTAAGTGATTAAACAGAGTTTTATGTAAATACGTGAGAAGAGTTTTATCTCAACTTACATAAAAGTAATTTTTAAATGATTTTAGGAGTTTTCCAGATTGGATTGGAAACACTATTGCACTCCTGGGTGTAAAAAAAAACTATATTGCACATTTGTCCTTTTAGTACAAGCAAACAAATTTATAACCGCGTGATCAAACTTCTTCATGTAACTTATGTTTAGCAGCACATTTTAATTTTTTTCATATATCTTTATTATAAAATCTTATATATAAAAATGTTAGTTATTATACCTATTATTATATTTATATAATAATTAACTATATAACATATATGGGAACCAAAAATAATGGTATAGAGTCTGGGTTTTTTGTCAATTGGTAAGGATGATTTTTATTTTACATATTACGTAAGTTTGATATTATATTAGCAACTTAAAATAATGTTACATTAATTGTATGTTTTATTGCATAACATTGTCATATTATCTAAATAAAGTATTTTAAAATTTTAATTGTAATTCAGATTATATCTACCACCTAAAATATTTT
>JANTPZ010093522.1:0-10248 GCA_025593235.1 Vachellia pachyceras | reverse complement strand
TGCATACTTACTTTGGAGATTGTTGATTATGTATTATGTTTTTGTATTGTAAACATTGTTGATTATATTTTTTTAGAAATGTATTGTATTTTTCTTCCCTAAAAATCAAATAGACTTGGTAAATTTTATGTAAATTTGTTGTATTATTTTTTTAAAAAGAAAATTTCAATAAAATAATAAAAAAATAAAATTTAAAAATTTTTAAAAAAAGTGGCGGGCTGGCGTTAAACGGGTTGGCAGCCCGTATAAAAACAACCCGTTTCCCAGCACTACCCAAATCGAAGAAAGGTGGCAGGTCATCGCTATCGCAGGTGGAAGTGGGTCGATGTCGAAGAAAAAGAAGGCGATAGGTCGTCGCCGTCGCAATCCATTACAAGGTCATCACTGTCGTTGTCCACCGCCTGCAACGGAGAAGAAGAATATGAGAGTAAAGATGATAATGGAGGAGAAAAATGAGGTTGGAACTCGGTTCCATGGGTAGGAGGCTGGAACCGAGTTCCAACCTTTTTTATGGAAGTGTGTTCCATCAGGAACCTAGTTTCAATGCACCAAACACACATACACACTGATTCCAATTCCAGTTCCCTGGATTCAATTCCTACTACCAAACGCGACGTCAAGTAAAGTGAGATGGGGGTTGAAACAAACAATGATTTGATGGTTATTATGTTAATGTGTCCGTGTGGGAACGCGGTAGAGAAGTACTTTTACGCAATCCGATGTAAATATGTGGAGGAGATTATCTCGTTTAATGTGCCCGTTTGAGATTAATCTTTTTCAGGTCCATGTGATTCACAGAAATGAAATGAGTATAAATCAATTAAAAAACACTTATAAATAAGTCAAAATAAAACTCTTTACATATTTGTTTTGAATTATATAAAAGCACTCAAAAAAGTCAATCCAAACACTCACATGGTTCATAGAGTATTTATTTAATACGTTATTAGGGAATCAAGAGATGAAATTCATTTTTATTTATAAAAATTAAAAAAGTGCGAGATACACTTTTCAACTCTATTAAAATAAAAAATGAAGTGTATAAATATTTAAATGTTGATTTATAAAAAGTACAAGTGTTCACATATTAATTTATACACGTTGTAATTCAAATTACATAGTCAAAACTATCTAATGTGTATTGCCTGATTTGCAATAATCTATTTAGATTTCGAGAAAAGACTTTTAAAATTGTAAAAGGATAAATTAAGGTTTCAAATTTCCATAATCTCAAATCATGGAGCTGGACCAAATAAGGATTTCAAAATGTTAGTAAAAAGGTGAAATTGCTCATGAATATTGGAGAAGGAGGACATGGAAAAAATCTTCATCCGGATAAACAGTGTTTTCATTGGGATGACGCACTTCTCATCCAAATGAGAACACTATTCATCCAGATGAACAATGCTCTCATCTCGAGGCACTACTCATTCGAATGAGAGCACTGTTCATCCGGATGAACAATGCTCTCTTTCTCAACTCTCATTCGAATGAGCTGATAATGAGAACATCTCTTGATTCAGTCTAGCGGGTGATTTATGTGTGAGTATTTTTTTAATATAAAGTACAAATTTATCTTGAAAGTTTTGGTTTTAGGGTAATATTGTTGCGGAGGTTTTTTTTGTTCAATATCACTTTGGAATTTTCTAAAGGGTTAAGGTGTAATGTTAACAACTAAGTCTTCCGCAAGAAGCGTCTGGCACCATAAAGTTTCGGAAGGAGCAAAATTATACATAACGTTATAAAAATGGGGCAAAAATAACAAAACCATTAATGAGCCAAACGGTCAATCATCCATGACCCCACAAGTCATATTTTCTATATCTCTCTCAGCCACGTCATGTTTTCTTTTTTCCTTCCTCTTTTCCCCTCACTCCTCCTCTTCTTCTCACCCATGGTCTGCTACAAAGCAACGGTGGCGAAGGCCACACCAAAGCATAAAGATCAATCACAACACCAAAGCAACGGTAGCGGAGGCCACGCCGACGATGACATAACTGCTCACCTTCAGCTTCAAAGAGAGAAAGCAGACCGTGTGAACAGCTCGGCTTCGGACGGTGTTGAAGTTGCACGGTGAGAGCTTTGGCCATGAGTAGTTGAGGGCTTCGGTGAGAGCATACATTGCGAGCTGAGGAAAAGAGACGGTGAAAGCAACTGAGTTTCAAGCTCAACACTTGCCGAAGATGAGGAAAAGGGAGCTGAGGCTCAGTAGGATGAGGACACGAGGAAACACAGCTGAAGGCTTCGGTAAGCTCGAGACTTGTGGGGCTTCAGGTTCATGGCATTGTGCAAAAGCACAACTTGAGCAGGGCGCTTTACTTTTAGTTTTCGTCAACTTGTCATGCACAAAAACCCCAGTGGCATCGTCGGAAAATCGCTTGACCTTGCTATCGCCAGCAAACTCTTACTAATAGCCTTATGAATTTCTATCCCTTTGCTCAGCTTTCCCAGCTCAAAGAGTGAACCCTTCAACGCGATTTCAAGGTGCAGCAGTTCAAGGCATCGTGGTGAACTCCAACGCTAACCTCTGCAATTACATGCAATAATGGTTGAATTCGTTGATGGAGAGAAGGAGGAGAGAGAAGGAAAAAGAATGAGACGAAGAAGAGATGACGTGGCTTAGATGAAAAGTTAACTTCGTGGGGCCCACATATGAAAAGTAACGATTGAATTAACGGCTTTGTTATTTTTGCCCAATTTTTATAACGTTATGTGTAATTTTATTCCTTCCGAAATTTTATGGTGCCAGACTCTCCTCGCGGAAAACTTAGTTGTTAAAATTGTACCTTAACCCTTTTCTAAATGTAATAATGTTGTTCTAGCTTGTTACAAAATTGACATTGACCCTTTTAAGGTTGATGTTGACTGTTAATTTTAACTTTAAGAAGTAAAAATTTCCGTAGTCTAAGTTTAACACTTTCAAGGTAATTTTGAAAAAAAAAATAAAAATAGGAGATAACAGTAAAGATTTTTGAATCATACCAACCAAACCAAGTTAAAAATTGGCGACCTAACCTCAAATCCAGTCTGATTTACATTTTAACTCCGAGTTGGATTAACTCATTGTAACTTGGGGTCAACTCAATCGACCCGTCAGATTGGACATGTTGGCAGAGTTTTTTCTAATAAATCTAGGGTCGAAATGACGTGGTTTCGCCCTTTTTATTTTTTAATTTTTTGTAAAAAAAATCCAGAACCTTGCTGATCTGCACTCCCACTACCAGAAGGGCAGAACCCCTTCCCCCGTTCCCCACACGGCCACGCGCAATCCCACTCCTGTCGTGATACCACCCTCCCCTGTCCGTCGCTTCTCCGTCGCGATAGCACCCTCTGCTGTCCGTCGCGATAGCACCCTCCCACGAAGCCACCCATCTTCGATTTTTGCCCTAAAAGCTGCAGAAATTGAACCACCGCACGCCCATCTCAGCTCTCGGTCCTAGCCCCGACGCCGTTTTGCTCCACCGAGTTCCCGAAATCGAACCACTGCGAGCCCCGACGCCGTCTCAGCTCTCCTTTTGGTTTGTTTATTTAGAAGAAATCTAATTGATTTAAGTTATTTTGTGCTGAATGGATATAAGCTTTTTGAAAATCATGTCCATATGAATAAATTCCATTATGTGGCTTGTGCTCAGAATCTTAATGGAGGTAGAAATACAAAGATCAAATGATTCTCTTTAGCTGACTAGTGTTTTCTGTTTATGTGCAGTGTTTTGTTGATGTAGTTTTGGAATTTGTTTCCCTTGACAATGTGGCCGATTGTATCAATTGATTGATGCAGCCCGTCAGCTTCCAGAAGACCACAAAGCAAAGGTTGATCATCTTGAGGCTCTGAAACTCTATTTCCATTGTTGGTCCGAAACTTTATTTTTATTGATGCTCGTTTGTGTTTCCTTTGTAGCTTGAGTTGTTGCTTGTTGTTGATTGTGGTTGTTTGATTTGATTAATTGTTTTATAATGGAGGCTCAAGAAACGGAAAATCCTACTGAGCCTCACAATCCTCCTAGTACCTTTATTTTTCTCCGGCAGCTCTGCCTCCTAATGTCTCAATACCAACAGATTTAAATGATGTTAATGCTAATTTTGATGTTGATGATTATTAGTTTAGAGATTAAATGATTGTAATTTTGGTGCTAATTTTGGTGTTGATGGTGATCACTTTATGAGATTTGTTTTTAATTTTTTTTATTCCTCACCTGTCTTACTCCAGTCTGACCCACTATCTTATCAAGTTCAGCCACTGGTTAGGGTTCCTGTACCTTGGAATTTATAGTTAAACATTAGCATTTAAAAAATAAGCCATATGGCCAAGTGTGCTTGAAGAATTAGATATAATGTATAAGAAACTTCAGCATTTTTCTAAACTGTGAATGACTTGAAAATGGGAATTTGTTACGTGGATAAACAAAAATTGACAATACCCAATAAAAGGTAGGGAATACTTCAACAAAATTGACGAATGAGCTGAAAATGTGCAATTATAGTTTGGCAGAGGGAGTTGAAAATGAACTGGGGTGGAAACAAAGAAGTTTACTTAAATTTCTTTTTACATTATATATATTGAAGGGTTAAAGCACAATTTCCCCCCAAAAAATTTCATTTAGAAGTTTTGGGTATCCTGAAATTTTTTAATAGGCAGTTTTACATCAAAAGTGTAAAAATGGTAATAATATCACCCCATCCATTAGAAAAGTTAATTAAAAAAGGAAGCAATTTCTTTTTTACACTTCTGGGGTATAGTTGCCCCTTAGAAAACTTCCTAATGCCCATCACTCTTATTTGAAAACTTTTAAAGTAAAATTGGACTTTAGCCTTACATTGAAATGTATTGGTGGCTCAATGGCTATCAATGTATTTGGCATGCAAGTATCCCACCCCACCGCTTTCAAAATAATTTTTCCAGCCAGTGATAGGTTGCTTGAGCTCCAGCATCGGGGTTAGAGGGGCTTTGGCAACTGGTGTCCTCTGTCGAAGAATGACTTTGGGAACTTTTTAAAATTGCTGAGGAATAGTTAAGTCTTTCCTCTCCAATTTTGAAAATCACACTTAAAGACTGGTTTCTTGTTTGTCATTATGCAATCTTCCGTACCTTTCTGTCATTTTCCTTTTTCTGTTTCTTTCGTTAAGAAGAAATAATGAAACGCAGCGTTTCAACCAAAAGACCTAATCCGATTCCCTTCTCGCGCAAGGCGCAGGGCAAGTGACAACCGGAGAGAGCAAGTGATAAGGCTAGCGGGAGAGGGAGAGTGATAATTTCAATTCAAGTAGGAATGGAAAATGTAGGATCCACAACTCCATTGGCAGAAGAATGTGAGTTCTTAATCCCAAGGGGTGGGCCCATATATGTTCCGAATCTGGTCGGTCCCTGCACTAGGGTTGCTGAGTTTGAGAATTCTGTAATCTGTGAACTTCAGGTATGAATCTTCCATTAATCCTTGATGATTCTATGCCGAAAGTAGTGTGGCAGGTTATTGTTTCAGCCTCATCTCCTTTTCTAAACGTGTGCTGTTTGGTTTTTTGTGCAGAATCTAGAGGCTGAACTGCATGAAGATGTTTCTGAACTGTGTGATGATGATATCTCGTTTGTACCTCTCATGTGCTCTTTTTTTCGTGTGTTTTTCAAATTTTGATTTTTTTTCTCTTTAGAGGCACTGACATTTGCCGTTTTAGAATTGATGAGCTTAAAGTATATACGGAAGAGGAGTTAATGAATATGGCTATGAAGGAAGCATTTAAGGTAGGGTCAACAATTTTGTTCATGGGTCTTTGTATAACTGTCCCATATCTTATTCTTGTACTATTCCAGGTGACGGAGAACAATGAAAATTATCCTCCAACTTCAGACCAATCTAATGCAGGGTGAGTAAATTTTGTTTTTTTGGGTATATTTATGTTTGGCTTTATGTGGTGAAAATTTTTTACCTTCGTAGTGTCATCAATGTCCATTTTTGTGTGTGGTTGCAAGGCGTCTTAATTATGTTACTTTTTCTTTATGATACATCAGCTGTATTTTACTGTAGTTTTATTGCTTTTGAAAACTTAAACTGATGAAAGGAGAACATTCTCACTATTATACTTAAGTGCTTGCTTGTCTAGTTTCTGTTCTCTTTTGCTTTTTCTGAAAATTCTTTCGGTGCCATTCTAATTTATTTATTAATGAACTTCATACAACAAGTTAAGATTTTATTCTTGGATCACAGGGGCAAAGGTCATCCATTTTGAATACCTTATCATGTCAATAAAGTTCTTTTACTGATGGATGTACAAAAGAAGGTAGTAAATAAACACAATTTTGGTTCTAAACATGCATTTGAGGGGAATTATATAAGCTGTTGCATGTGAAAATCAGAATGTAGTATTCTTTCTTTTCTTGCTCATTATACCATTATATTCTTGCTTTGTCATGACAGAATTTTATTTTGTTCTGTTGGTGTGTCCCCACTGAGACTTCGGTCTGGTTTTGATTAATGTATTATGTGATTGAGTGATGTCATATCTTGCAAGCTCAAATGCTTACGAACTTCTTTGTTTCAACATATTATCCTTCAGGATAGAAGATGACCACAAAATATCAAGCAATGGTCATGCTTCTTCAAATACAAATATCTGTGGTACGGGATCAGTTGCTCCTACATCATTTGAGCAATCCAATCAATCATCTGGAACTAAAATCAACAGAATTGTGACGGGAAAGATCTCAAGGAGAAAAAGAAAAGGCTCAAATGCTTTTTGTATTCAAGTATGTTGACTTTCTAAAAACATGCATGATCGCTGGTTACTTTTTGCAGCGTGTAGCATCTAAATTCTAATCAGTGTGAAAGAAGCAGAAGTTGATTTGATTGTTCCTGCTGTCTATTGCCTTGTTTTGTAAATGGAAACTATTTGCCTGAACATACCTACTATATCCAGTATTAGTTTAACTTTTCTTCATTCATTCCCTTGAGGATGTCTAATCTTTCCTCAGCTGGCAGTAAATAAAGACATGATGAAGGTTGTTGAGTTTATGATCAAAAGGTATGAAGTAGTTTAAGTGAATGGGATAAGTGTGCCCCTAGTCCTATAGTAGTATGTATATTTATTTCCATCTGCTACGTGATTAAATTTGCAGATAGGTTGTGAAGGTAGGCTAAACAGTTAGAATCTGGTTTTACATATCTACTGTGGAAGCATAAGTGTGCCCTCTCTTTTTTGCATGGACTGCATGTTCTACCTAATGTATTTGTCAACAGCTTTCTTTTTTCCTTGTAATGAATATGCATATACTCTTGCTGATTTTTTTCAATTGTATCTTATGGTTGACCAATTTCCAGGGTTGTTGTACAGAAAAGGTGGATGAAATTGTGAAAATCAAGCAAAAGCAGGAAGAGGACAAAGCAGTGGTCAGACTTCATTCATTCAAGTATGTTTTACAAATATATGTGTGGATTTTCCATTTCTGTACCAAGTTCTGACTTTCTTTTGTCTCTTGCCTAGTCCTGCTTGCAAGATCAATCAATCTTCCCTCAAATCAGCTAGAACAGAAACGATGAGATCCCTTAGATCTACTAGTTCTTCCAAAAAGGTTAGTTTGAGATTCTTCACTCATTATATACTGTACTAGAAATTGTTTAGATATGCATACTTATATACTTTATAGATATTTTTATATTTTTAATTCTTTTTTCAATGTTATAGCCTTACAATATGGATCATTTGTCCTTTATTTTCAATTGAAAGTAAATCAACAGATTTACAAGGTGACAATCTTATGAGAAGTAGAATCACCAATACTACTATTTTTATTGATGTGTTATTTTTTTTCCCTTTTTAGTTACCTATGATTTTGTAATGAAAAGGTGAAATAAATCAGAGGAAAAAGAATGGAAAACTGGTGAAAGGCAAACAGTATGTCGGAGGGACAATCCCAAAGTTGAAATCATTCATTTGTAGTGGTAAATTCATTAATTGACTTCACAGGGTCATTGGATTTCAGCTGGTTCTTATAAATGTTTGAACTATAATTGAAATATAGTGCTTTCCTCCATCTTTCGTGTTATTATTTGTCCCTAATCATTCTTTATGACCCCAATCCTCACAGGCTTTTGACAGACTTAAGAAAACTAGAACATAACAGCACATGCTTGGGATTAATAAAACTGTTACAGATTACACAACAGGTTACAATGAACAAGAGATAAAATCACACATACACTCACAAGAATACACTAAAACAGACTCAAAAAAGTACACCAACACATACATAAAATATGATGAAGAAAGACTTCCTCCACCTCTACCAGTCTTTCAAGAGGATTGGCTCTCTCCACTACAAAAGCCTCAGCCCTTAGTCACTCTTTTCTCAAAATTCTTCTCTGCTCTCTTGCTGAACCAAATGGATGATTTATAGACCCAAAATATGACTCACAACCCCCAACTTGACCCTCTTGTAGACTTTGACCACAGCCACTCTATACCTACACTATTTTCTGTTTTTTCTCCAAAATAACAAGTCAAAGTTCAGACCAATAAAATTATCTTTCCCCTTTTGTGTATTTCGTAAGTTTACCAAAAGGGATCCTAACACATTCTTCCTGGTTAATTATTGACAGGTTAAGTCAGACTGTCTTCAGGAGCACATACCTGTGCCTTATCCTGAAATTGTACTAACTGTGGAGGTCTACCATAATGTTCGAAAGTGTGCAAAGGTATTCTAGTGCACCTGTTTTTTTTTTTTTTTGTCAGCGAGGGTTATATTACCTAACATGTAAGAATTATCTTACGTTACTAATGACAGACATTGTCTTTTTAATTAGACCCAAGAATTATTGGTTATTGGAGGACAGCCTTTAACTGCTTTAAGGGACAAGATCTGTTGCTCAATGGATCAGGTGATGAAAAAAGCTAGACAGCATGACCCTTCTGGTTATTTTCTCATTGAAGTAAGCACATGTACTTGTTCTTACGATCAGTGGGTTATTTAACTAAATTTTAGTTGAATCTGACTGAAAGCCACTTCTCTGTAGGATGTGTTTTATGTTGATACGAGGGATTCGTCTGCAATTGATTATACCATACCTATATTTGATTGGCTCAGAAACTCGAGGGGGGAGGCACAAAAAAAATGGGAATGTATAATAACTGGCGGGGAGTTAAAACAGAAACAAAAAGCAGTCATGGGTGACGCATCTGGCTCACCCTTGCCTCACTTAACATCTGTTGACATGCAGAAGATACGTGTTTGTGACATGAGATTCCGTCTTGGTGCTGGATTCCTCTATTGTCACCAGGTATTTTTCTAGCTTGATGTTTTTCATGCTTTAATCTCATGAAGGGCATAGACCATCCAACACGTCTGGCTGTTAAACAAGTTTCATGTTATTCTAAATTTAAATCCAGTTATATTATAATAATTTTTATTAGGATAATATAATTTATCTATATTCGTTAGTTACAAAATATATATCTGATGTTTATTTTGCAAGCTTAATGAAAATAAATGGGAAAATCGGTGGGTGGTTTGGCCAAAATGTAGAGAAATTTCTTTTATGTGAGGGTGGGAGGACATTCTTTAAGAATTGGCAAGTGGTCTTACGGATATTTAAAAAAAAAAAAAAATCATTGGCAAAAGCATGAGACCAGCGATTCTTACTATTTTTAAAAAAAGCCCTATTTTGTGCTATTTCAGTCCCAACTAAGATAATGGTTTATGAAGCCAATCTTTAATGTCTCAACCTATATTTATTATCCCGTGCTTATATATGAGAGACTTTTATGTTCCATGCAGTTAAGGTCGTTTGGTTAGTTTAGGGAAACGTTCCCTTTCTCATGTTAAAAAAAATGAAATATGTAAATACATTTGTTGAGTTGTAAATGCGTATCTAAATACAAGAAAAGATAAGATTTGTAATGACATATATACAGAAGAGTTGAAGCGGCATCTGTTGAAGTAGAAAATGGTAGCAAATCGTTAAGGTGGTTGGTTATGTTCTAAGAAGGCCATTGGAGGTGCCAATGAAGAGTATAGATCAAGTAGCATTGAATCTTTTGAAAAGGGGTTGATGCAGTGGGGAATACTCAACCAAATCATTAAGCAAGATTTTTAGATTAACATTATCCAAAATTTGGTTGTTGATCAATATAATAGTATTGTGCAATCTATGTAGCCTATTCCACCTATTGGAATAAGGTTGTTCTTGTTGTAAATACATTTGTTATATACATTTTATTTAATAATAACTACTTTTTCTTATTTTTATGTTTTTGTCATCCACT
>JANTPZ010093519.1:0-13623 GCA_025593235.1 Vachellia pachyceras | reverse complement strand
TGGGGGAGTCACAAAGTTATTTCAGCAGAAAGCTTTTGCACCCCACAAACCATATTCCACATTATTCAGCAATAATCACAAAAATAAACACACACAGGGGTGTGTGTGTGTGGTTAAAGCTCAAATTCCACAATACTAATCACCTCAACGCTCATCGTTTAGCGAGGTAAAAGCTTAATTCCTTAAATACGGTGGATGAAACGCCAATAAACGATCGTACAAGTTACATGTAATATCTAAGATCTTGAAGCAGAGAAGAGAAATTGTAGTTTGAACGGGATCAGGATAGTCGTTCCTTAAGGATGAAGGAGTAGAGATTAAGGTTCATGGTATATAGAATAGTGCTGAAAATATGGGTTCAGCCCGCGGGTTGAGCCCGTCAACCCGCGGGCCAGCCCGCACAAAAACGGGCCAAACGGGTTGAGTTAGAAAAATTAATTATATATTATAGAACAAAAGAAAACCGAAGGACTTGCTAGAAAAATTAATTATATATTAATAGTCCTTATAGTTTATTATTATTATTAATTTAGTCATTATAGTTAAAGGAATTTTTAAATAGCTTCCTAAAGTTTTCAAATATTTCAGAAGAATCCCGTGTGGCCATTAAAATGATTTTTTTAACTTTATTTTGAGGCTATGTTAACTTGCCATCAAAATTTGAAAAAAAAAAAACAATCGAATTATCTTGGAGTAACATTCTTTCCGGTGCCAATGTTACAATAACCGTTGTGTAAAATTAAGTGAAATCAAAGAATAATAGATTCTATGTTTAATAAATGAATGATTGATTAATGTACAAGTGCCTACGCATAAAGATTGGCCTTTTTGACCCAATGCTTTGTAGTTTAATGGTATAATATCTCTTAAATTGGAGGTCACATGTTTGATCCCGTCGTTGTAATCTAAAACGGTTAATGTCCGCTCCTTTAAATAAAAAAAATGATTGGCTTTTTGAAAAGTGTGGTGTAAGTAACAATTAATCCCTTGTGATAAGATTGTGGTCAATGAGGGGATGATTAAAGTCATATTCATTGAATATGAGGATGAGGCCTATGGTTTTCAAGGAGTTGTAAGGTGTTTTGCAACTTCTTTTATTCTCAAAAGACAATCTTTGAAAGTTGGGAGGGTGAAGAGCGTCTTGAGGGATTTATTTCATAGCTCTAATCATGTCTTGTTCAATAAAACACAACTAATTAGATAGAGAGAGTAATTGTGTGTCTACCCAAACCCATATTCCGAGAGAGAAATGATAAATTTGAGTTGGTCAAAATTTTTAAACGACATGAATGCAAATGATAATAAATGCAAGATAATGAACTTGTTTGACGGAGCAGTTGTAAAAGTCAAGCGTACGTACAATAGTGTTTTTTTGTAAAACGAGATAATCTCCTTCATATATTTACTTTAGATTGCGTAAAAGTATTTCTCTAACGCGTTCCCAAACGGGTACCACAGAAAACTTTAACCTTAATTTTGGGCCTGTTTGCCAGTTGCTATAATATTAGAATTGCACAAGTCAGACTTTTAATGTGGCATGGAAAACCTAAAAAATGCTTAAAAAACACGTTTTTACGCATAAAATTTTTCACATACTTTTTTTAAAATAAGCAAATCAAAATCAAAGGTTATATGATTTATATAAGCTTGGAATAAATGAGTGTTTATATTAATTTGTAAAATGAGTTTATTTTGAGTGTTTATATATATGCCTAAAAAATGATTTGGATTAGATCGATTTGAGGCCCAGACTGTAGACCCATGGGAAGGCAAGAGTTAACTGAAGGTCCAACGGTCAGATAATGAGGGGATATGTGGAGGCTTCCCAATTAGATATGTCTTCAGCATCCTCCAGATTTTGGGTAGACAGTTGAATCACAACATCCATCACTCCTAGATTTCAAGAGACCATTAGACAGATTGGATATGCGATAAGAGGGTAACAACCAATTATTTATTCATGTTGTATCTCATATTATAGACACTTTTTACATATCCTACTATTCGTTATCCTCTCTCTCACGCTCTGCTATTGTTATATTTCAATCTATTTAAACTTTTACTGTATTTCAACAATTTCATCAATACAATTCCAATTTTCTGTCATGTATGACATTCCTTAACTTCTAAATTCCTTTTTTCGCTGTTGGTGATCCGAAATCTCTTTTAAATCAATCTTTTACTTAAATTTGCATAAACATTACATAAAAATGTTTTTTAAATAATTATAGGGTTTCCAGCTCTTGGAAAAAAAAGCTTTTGAATAAGCAAATTTCTTAGCTTTACTCCTTCACAACCGCTTTTCCCTCTCTTTCTCACTATCAATTCAAGCCCTCAACATTGCCAAAGATTTTGCCGCAGAAGGTGTAACATTCCAAAAAAATTTCTATAGCCGTATATGATATAATTAAGGCATGGAGAAGTTATTTAGAAATTCAAGATGCTCAAAAATAAATTATTGGATTAAAAGCTATTTTTTGAAATTTATTTCTATTTTTCAGTAAGTTCAAAGAAAATAGGAAAGAGATAAATTGTTTTCAAGAATCTTTGAAGAGTTACTTTATATGTTAGAGGGTCCAATTGAGAAATAAAATCCCTATTTTTAATTTAGGTATTTTAGGGATTTTTATTTTTTCAAAAAAGATCAAAATGCAAAAAAAGGAAAATGCTAAGGCAAAATAGTAATTTTACTCCAAACCCTTGGCCTCGCTCTCCCTCCCTCCTCATTTTTCTCGTTCCCCGAGCCAGAAACAGAGTAGAGGCGAGAGAGAGTGCCGAGAGTCGGAGCCAGTTGACACATGCAAGCACGGATTTGTGTTCAGGTAAGCCTTGTGAACCCTCCTCTACCCTCAGATGCTGCCATCTCAGTCATTTTGGGTTTTGGGGGTTGAGCCAAGAGTGAGAAATCTGAGGATTTTCACCGATTAAATTTAGATATGAAATGTTATAAATGGTTGGGAGTCGAAATCGTTGAGTGCATGTGAAAGGGGTGCTTGGTTTTGTGAGAAACTGAAGTAAAGGTGTCGACTCTGTATTATTTTCCTCTGTTCTGAGAAGAAATGAGGCCTAGGACTTTTAGTTGTTCGAAAATATGCCAAGATTTTTTTTTTTAAAAAATGAACTAGCAGAGGCTTAGGGAAATTCTTAAATTGTGATCGGTGTTGCCGAGAGTCTATGGTGCGTTTGTTTTGGGCTGCATATTGATTTCCTTCTCTGTTTTGTGAGAAGGAATTGTTGAGCTGAATCGTCAAAGCTGCAACATAGTTTTACAATTTGGAAATTTCTGAGTTAAAGTTAATTTCTGAATTTTGAGCATGAGAACTGAAGTAGGGGTAGTGTTTTGAAAGAAAGATATTTACTGTTTGAGGGAATTATAGGATTATGGAAATATCAGATTTTAATCTGTAAACATGCGATCCTAAAAGAAGGAAGTAATCATGGGATTTTTGTTAAGATTATATGACTTGATTATGATCAATTATTGAAAGGAACTTCTCAGGTTGCTAGGAGTTACGTGTGAAGAGGAATTTTTGAGACAGAATTTGCAAAGATGTAATAAGTGGTAGTAATCCAGAAATTGAGATTTAAATCAAAGGTTTTGTGAAGTATGAAATCAATTTACGAGAGGAAGGAAGCTGTCAAGTTGGGACTGAAAGTGATTTTTGAATCCAAACCCACTGTTTTGGTACTTTTTATATTAAATAATAATCCTAAGTGCTTCCCTATGTGCTTGTTCCATGATATATAGTGTAAGTGCTGTAAACACGAGGGACATATATTTGGCGTGAAGAGTGGTAAAAGGAGAGCCTTTGATATTTATATAATGATTAAAGGTTCCTAGATTAAGATTAATGTTTTGAGGCTGTTGAGTAAGGCAAGGAATTTATTGTATTTTGTTTGATAGTCCCAGCAACTTCTAAATGAAAAGGTATGGGGGAAGATTAATTTCTATCTTGAAAATTTAAGAGTTAAAGTTGAAAGTTATGAAACAAGGGCAAAGCAAAAGAGCTAAGTTAGTGAATTGAAGTTTAGGGTTTTTAGGAAGATTCTCATTTCCTTTGCCATTGATACACATACATATGCGTGTTAGTGTGATTAAGATGTTGTTTTAGGTTTAATGTGGTTCTTGGTTATGAGTTTAATGTATGGAAGCTGGGGAAATTTGTGTGAGGTTAGTATCATTGATATTGGTGGGAAGAGGTGATTTTGAAGCAAAAGCTTTCAGTTTGAACTTCTGTAAGTATTGTATAAATTGTTTGGAAGATTAGAAGGTTGGAAATTTTGAAGAAGAAATTACCAGAATGTTATTATTAAATTGGTTGGAATTAATTATTATTGTTTTGATAGGCCTTGTATGGCTATATGTATAAATTGTATATGCGGTAAATATATGAACATGTTAAGGATTTTAATAGTCTTCAGGGAAGTTGGTATCCTCACAGGATTATAGGTGAGTGACATCAACAACGATGACCAATAGTGGTGATTAGCTTGTAACTTGGGATTTATAGGCATGACTTTATGTAATGGCCTGAACTTGGGTTTGAAAGTTTAAATAAGCGAACCCAAGGGGTCCCAGGTTCAAGCTGGCTCGATGGAGTCATTAAGCATGATTATGAGGGAACATTTTAAGTTTTAAATTTTCTGACTAAAATCCTATCCCAATTATAAAAGGGAGAACATTCATGTTAAAAGATATGGATTAATGAGTAATGAGAAGGGTATGACAGAGGCACTGGGAACACCAACGTAACATCCATCTTTCTCCGGAACACCAGAAACTCCAAATTTCCATACTGTCTGTTCCAATCTGCATTGACATCTCTCCCTTCCGTCCCACAACTCTTCCACCCACTTGCCCAATCGGCATAATCACAAACTTTGGTTTGTAGGTATGTACTCCGTATACATCATTTTATCTGCAATTTTGAAGGTGATCAAGATGTCATGCTTTGCAATCAATTCATCATGTATTCTTCAGAGTTGAAAACAAATGCATGTTGGAGTTTCAATGCTCCAGCATATGGGGTATTTCTTGCAATGGGTATGGCTCGGATTTTTCTGAATACTTTCTCCGGATTGTGCTTTTCTCAGTATTTTCTTACTCGACCAGTGATATGGTTTTGGTATCTAAAATAGCAGTATAAATGATGATATTAGTGTCGTTGGACTAATATTTATAAGTTTTTAATTCCCAAGTTGCTTCTATGTGGTATTCTTCTGATTGAACCCCCCCCCCAGGGGACTAATTAAAGTGGTATATATTTTGTCCTTGGACAGGCTTGAGATATATAGGCTAGTGATAAGTGTTTTATTTCGTTTCCTTGCTAACATTGTTTTTTATGGATTCAGGTTCCAGCCTTGATTGTGCTTGCTTTTTTCTTGTGCATTTTAGGTAAAGAAGATGAAAGTTAATGTCCTGCGTATCCTTGCCAAAATTTTAGTCTTATAATTACTTTTTGTTGTGCTCATTGTTTCTGTTTTTATTCTTTTATCATTTAATTGTGAATTTTAGTAGTCTTGTTTTCCCTTTGGGATCTTCTATAGTTGTGAGAGTGATTTTACCCTACTTTTAGAATGGAATGTTGAAATTACAGAGAATGGTTTGTTTACAGCCTTCTGATTCATCTTGACAATCATAGTGTAATAAAAAGCATAACAGCATATTTGATATCCTCTGCAGGATCCTATATTTAGATAGCTCACTGTTGCTAGTGCCGCTTGTAAATTGGGAATTTTAAATCTGTTTGAGGGAACCATAGGATTTGTACAATGACCTCCTTTTAGAACTGAGATACCAGATAAAAGTATATCACAAGCTGCATCTGGAACTTTTTAAATGGAGATTCCTATGTTGTTGCAAACAACTATAAAGGTTTCAATGTAGTTACTTTTAAAGTTCTTATATTAGGCTGTGGTAGAATTTCCTTGTTTTGAATTAACATGTTTCTTTTTGTGTTTAATTTTAAAAAAATTTCGCAAGTATATCTAGAATTTTGCAGAATGTTTTACTTGACTCTGCTTTCTGTTTGGATTCCCCTGGTCTTCCAATAAGAGTATGTTCTCTTTCTATCTTGAAGATCTGTTATGTAAAATTTTAGCTTCTAATTTGTCATATGTAATCGTAATTTATATTTGCATATGAATGCTAGGAATTATTAATTAATTATTGACTTGTTTTCTATTCTTGCAAATAACCCTTGGAAGTTCCTAGACATATTTAACTTTTGTCGGTTTTCCTGTCTTAAAATTTTCACATTTTTGCCCCATGTGTTGACTATAGATGGCATGCTGTTGCATCATGGACTTGGGATGCTCAGGATGAAACTTGCGGGATTTGTAGGATGGCCTTTGATGGCTGTTGCCCAGACTGTAAACATCCTGGGGATGACTGCCCTTTGAGTAAGTTAACAAATGATATCACATATGGTTTTCATTGCTTTTATCCCAATACTCGTGCTTAATAATTATAATGGAATTCCTTGAATTTGAATCTTTAAACCTGCCACTGAGGCAATAGCCTTGATAGCTGGTTATTTGATTCACCGGGAGATCACCTTGCTCTTTTCCCACTTCGAATACAACGCAAAAAAAAGTAGGATATCTGTATATTAAAATGCTACTGACATTCTCCTCCTCAAACTTCACTCCAAACCAGAAGCACTCGTTTGCTGTTTCTCTTGTGGTATCTCTCCTTTGTGTTATTATGTACTTGGTTTAGAATTCTAAAAGAAAACGTATGTACTTGGTTTAATGTTGCCATTAGATAGGAAAAAGGTTGGTTCATGATGGTGGTGAATAAGAAGCAAGCAATGGGGGATGAAATGGAGGTTCCTGCCTGATATCTAGGATTGGACTTTGTGGATCTGGCTTTGGGTATAGAGATACCTGTGGTACAACGGAGCTTTAGTCAAGCCCTTCTTGCAAGGGTTTTAAGTGCTTCACCTTCAATCTTGCACACCTCCCCTTGTCAGTCTTATCAAAAATTTAAATCAATTGCTGGTGGTGTAGTGGTTCTATTATTCACGACTGTATCCAGAATTTCAAAATTAATTTAGTCTATGACTAATTGCTTGCACTCACTTAATGGGGTTTATGTTTTTTTTTCAAGGGCGTTGCCATCTCAATTTTGTAGAAATATTGGCCTGTTTTGCTGCACACTTGATTAATATGTTCTTATCTTGCAGTTTGGGGTGCATGCAATCATGCTTTTCATTTGCACTGTATACTGAAATGGGTGAATTCTCAGACCTCACAAGCTCATTGCCCAATGTGCCGTCGGGAATGGCAGTTTAAAGGATGAGATAAAACACTTTGAACTCCCCCACCACCAGCCTATAGTTTTATGCCCCTGCAACATTAAAAAAAAAAAAAATGGTTGCAGCAACCATTGTTAGAGAACAACATTGAATGAGTGAGATCAGGGAACTTTTGATAGTTCAAGTATTTATCTTTTTTTTTTTTTGGTTGTGAAAAGTAGTTTTAGGATTCTAAATTGAGTAATATTTGCTGTTTTTGACAACAAAGCTAGAACAACTAGGATTCTGGGCTAGTTTCAACCGAATGAAGTGCCTTATGTATTTATACGTTTCTCATGTGCTATTGATGCTTATTATAAGAACATCCAAGAACACGTCCAGAAATAAGAGGTTTTCTTACCCAAAATATTATGCTACCCATTATGTTATTAGTTTTATTCTTGTACATACCTACATAGGTATAACTATTTAATTCTAGGATGTAGGGTGCAACCTTTTTTTTTTCCCTTAGAAAACAGTTAATTGGAATGAAGTAATTATATTACAAGCACTATTGAATATTAAACATGGACAACTTTTTAATGGGAACTTGAAACTCTGTTCGTTAGATTGCATGTAGGGATGGTAATGCGAGATAGCCTGTATGGGTTGGTGGCCTGGAAATCTCCAGCCCGAGCTCGTCAACCTTTTCTTTTTATTTTTTTATAAAATTAATTTTTTTCTCATTTTTTACCCAATTTTTTCCTATAAGATTGTATAATTTCATGATTCTCTTTCTAATCCTATCAATAAATGTTCAATAATTTCTTAAAAATAGAATTTAATATTATTTTTCTTTTGTAAAAAATATTGGGATTGAAAAAATGTATAAAATAATTTTTTTTAAAAAAATAAAACAGCGGGTTAGGCGGGCTGGCCAGCTAACCTGTGGGCTCAGCTCATAACTTGAGGGTTAGAGGTAGCAGGCTGGAATTAGCCCACAATCCTGACGGGCTGGCCCGCATTATCATATCTAATTGCATGGGACTTTCCCAATTTATTGAACTTTTGTTGGTTTCTGTAGTGCAATTTTTTTTTTAACAACATTATACAAATATAAAAAGTTATATCTCAGGGCCACTATGAGGCCCAACTAGAGAACCCTTGCTACTAATTTTCTATTTTCACACCCTCTTGATTAAGATGGGACATTTATCTTTAAAGCATATCTTTATCCAACAATTTTCTGATTAATCTATGCATGCTTACAAAATATTATTTTGCCCAGAAATTTTTAGATGGCCACGTGTAATGCAATATGTGTGGTGATGCAATTATAGAATATGGTTGGACCAATAGAGTAAAAAGGATGACTCGATAACTAACCATGTTAGGAGGATATTGCAAATCTAGTGTGAACCAACCACAACAACTTTGGACCAATTTTGCACAGATCCAATAACTAAAACGAATAATTAGTAGCTTTGCTTGAAGTACAAGTAATACTTTTTTTCGGAGATTAATAAAGTTAATTAATTAATATATTTATCATTTTACTTCAAACTAATTAATCTGACTTTTGATCTAAAATATAACTAAAGGTACGCATGAGTATTTCAAAATATATGTTTAATTAAGTAATTTATTTAACCTTTTTAATCACCTTAAAAAAATGAATCAACTTTTATGTTAGTGACCGGAAGTAATATTATATTTGATTCCTTTTTAGATGTTGGTTGAATGAAGACATGTTCCATTACACTATGGTGTATGTGTGTGTCATTTTCAGTACCTTACTTTCTCTTTTGTCTCTCAGAATCCAATCCACACCATCAGATTCAAAAATCAATGGTTAAGATTTAATATCTCAGTTTTGGATGAGATAGTGGAGAGTGGATTCTGGGAGAAATAGAGAGGGTGGATATTTAGATCCGGAACCAAATGTCACATGTTGCCCTCATTGTTCCAAGTGTTAAAATTAAAAAGAAAAAAAAATGCTTCCTCAATAATATGTGACAAATAACCAGTGAAGAAGTTAATTTTGGAAAAAATTAATTGGGGAGTAGTTGTTATGCTTTCACTTGAATTTTTTTTTTATTTGATCCTTGTAGTTCTTTAGGTATAGGCACTGGGAGACTTATTGGAAATAAAAATATGATATTAATTTTTATTTTTTTATTTGGTACAACAATTACGAGGAGTACAACGTAATTGTGCTTGTTTGGGAACACCGTTTCTCAAACGGTGTATACATTCCAATATAAAACTATCTCGAAATCTGTAAAAACCATCTCGAAATTCATTAAAACCATTTCGAAATCCATAAAATCATATTGAAATTCGTAAAATACCTTAAAATCTGTAAACTCATTTCTCTCAACGGACTTCCCAAACACACAAACACATTACAAAAGGTTGTCATTTCATTGAAGGGAAGGGGATAGTACTGGCCCTGTTTGGAATGGCCTGGCTTATTTTCATAAGCACGTTCAACAGTGCTTTTCCGCAAAACGAGACAATCTCCTCCACATATTTGCCTCGGCTTATGTGAATAAGCACTTATAAGTGATTTATGGCAGTTTGCCAAACGGCCCAGTACTCACTACGTTGTACTGCACCATTCTCTCTCTTTGAAGAAATAGGATCCCAAGTCCACCAAATAAATCTAACCACTTCTTTTTCATTAACTCATTTGCATTCCACCTAAACAGAATTATATTAAAATGATTAAAAATGATATGCACAAAGATACATGTGTTTGTCTTCAAGCCTCGTTAAAATGATCCTTGAACATGTTGTCTAAGCAAGTTGATTTTCTTAATTAATTTTAACTAATGGTGCTATTGTTTGATTAGTGTCTTCTGTGGCTTTTCCTTTTATTTAAGATTGGGTTCATTTTTACCTTAAAAGTTTTGACGAAGTATCATTTGACACTTAGAAGTTTTTGTTGTTGTTGTGATATCGTCGTGAAAGTTTTAAATAGGTTCAATGTTGTCCGAAAGTATAAAAATGTAGCAATTTCATCCTATAATTAGTTAACTGTTAGTTTTGACTGTTAGCTGACCCAATCAAACTGATGTGGCTCTAAAGCTGAGGTGACATTCCAAAAATGTTATTGATATGTACTTTAAAGCTATTTGCATATCTTTTTTGTAAGATGAGTTTATGAATATGTTTCTCTCATCTATTGCAACTCTAAATCCATGTGATATCGTCCTCATTAAACATCAATCTTCATAGGTCTTGCAGATTTCTCTTATCAATACTTTTTTTGGAGTGCTACCTCAGCTTGAATGGATGATGAAGTAGCATTATATCTTATATAGTAGAACCATCGATTAGATCAACTAACAGTTTGGATAAAATTATTACGTTTTTATGCTTGCGAAGTAACATGGAGACTCTATAAAACTTTTAGGGTTATATTACAGCTTTTAAATGCCTAATGATAATTTAGTAAAACTTCTCAAGTAAAAATCAACTTTAACCCATTTAAGATTTCTCTCTCTTTGTAGATAATGAAATGGATCTCATGGTAGCACTTTTGAAAGTGGTGATATTTGATGTATCACCAACTTCAATGTCTAATCAATGTAGCAGACAACATGATGAAAAATCTGTTTGAAAATTTCATTGTTCCATATTTTTTTTATAAAATTTTGTAAGGTATTATATAAAAATATATTAGATTTAATGTTTGTGTTTAAAAAAAATAGATTTTTCTAATCAATAAACATTTGACCGATTTATGTAAAATTTATCAGTGTATTGTCATATTTACAAACTACAAATAATGGGAAAAAATGTTTTTCATTCACTCACTGAAATAAATATGTCAAAAATTTAATAAAATATTATTCCTTTTTAAATAGTTATCTTTATTCAACTTTTTTTATGAAAAGTATTCTTGTCACTGAATTTAAATTGTAGATGATTGTTATCAGAATTGATCAACTTTGCTTTTAAAAGAAATTTCATTTTCTCAAAAAGAAAAAAGAGAGAAGGACATGCAATGCAAGTTCGTTACGATAAGGAACTCACCAAGTATAAGCACCTTTCAATCAAGAACATCATCAATGTTACTGGTGATGCACAATAATTTTTTAAAATAAAATTATTATTTAATTTTTTTAATTATACAAAGAAATTGCATTCACAAGATGAAATGCTTAAACTATTATTGACCTGATTCAAAATTTTTGGCTATTTATTTGGGTGCCAATAATGTTAATTGTTTTATTTCATTGGAGTTTCTTTCTTCTGAGAGCAAGATTAATAGGAATTGAACTGTTGTCTTGCCTTAAAACAAGTGTATGAATTTATTTGTATTTATGATGTTTATGTAATTTGTCTTTAGTAAACAAAAATTTGATAACACAAAATAAGTTGTGTAATAATTTACCATGTAGTTTAGTTCCTAAGTCACTTGAAGTTTAAAGACCACTATCTGTAAAAGTCGCTACCAGAAAAATGTCATTTAGCGACGGAAAAATCCACTGTTAAATGGTTATTTTCATTTAGAAAATTTCCATTTAGCGACCCTCGTTTTAGCGATGGAAAATAGTCATTTAGTGACGGATGGCATTTTTCTGGTAGTGAGTTTTTGCCTCTTTCACCAAATGTCTTTCTTGAGATTTGAATTTGTTTTTTCCTTAATAACTTACTTTTTATTTATATATAGTTATGGCTGAAAACTATTTTATGATACTCTTATGCATATTTGTAATTTCATTTACATAAGGTTTCTTTTGAAAGTATTAAGAAATATTATTATTTTTTTAGTTTTTCTTATAAAAAAGAAGGATATGTTTTATGAATTAACCGGTATCCATCCCCTTTTGAATTATATTATCAGGTAATCAAGCAATCAATTAGTTTGATTCACATGAGTGTTTACCCACAATCCGGGACACCTTGTTACCTCTGAGTAATTATAGTGACTGCACACACATCTAGAATTTAAACATCAGACCAATTATTTAATGTAAAAAGTTAAAAAAAACTTCTCTCAGCTCAAGGAATATTTTTCAATATACAAAGGTTAAAATTCCAACCTTAGAGAGTCGTACATTAACAATTCAACATCAAGCTAAATTGATTAGTTAAAATTAAGTCTGATCCTTTGTATTCTTTTTTATTTTTACAATTTTCTCTTATTCAAAAAAATCCAAACGCACATGCAACTCTTTGTTAAAACTAAAAATTGATAGTCGTTGTCAATCATATAACCCAGTGATACTAAAACTTCTATATAAATATAAAGTTACTGATTCAGTCTCACCTGTAATGTCAAATTTTTAGTATCTGTTAGAAGGATGAGTTAATCAATTGGATTATGAGGTCTCAATTCTTGAAAGATTCTGGCAATAAAGAGGAAGAGGATAAATGGTGTTGCTGAAGTGGAAGGAGTAGCAAGTGGAACTGCAGCTGATACAGAAGAGCATAAAGAGAAAGGCCTTCCTGCTTTCTGGCACACTGCTATAAAAGAAAGGTGCTCTCAAGTATCTCAAAGATATTGAATGCAGCAGAGTAGAAAGTCCCAAAGGATTTAAGCTTGAGTTTTACTTTGATACTAATCCCTTATTTTAAGAATTCTATCTTAAGAAAAAAAATATATCATATGATTGATGAAGATGAGCCTATTCTGGAGAAAGCAATTAGCACAGAAAATTGAATGGTACCCTGGCAAGTGCTTGACACAGAAGCTGCTCAAGAAAAAGCCCAAGAAGGGTTCAAAGAATGCTAAACCAATTACTAAAACTGAAAATTGTGAAAGTTTCTTCAATTTTTTTTCGTCCCTGAAGATGATGATAAGGAGAAAGAAGGAGACAGAGAAGAGAAAAACTTCAAGAAGATGACAGAAGCTGAGTTTCTATCAAGGATGCAGATGAGTTTATGCTTCCTTTTATGATGAGGAGGATAACGTGTCAGTCTCCTCTCACAGTGTGCCTAGTACAACATCAAAGGATGCCATGCATGTGGGAATATTACACAGAAATCTTTACATTTTTGTGTGAATCAAAATTGTATGGTTTAATGTAATCGGAAAAAAAAATTATATGGTTTAACTCATTTCACTCACTTTTAGTTTCATTTGATCAGTTGAGCATCTAGAGTTAAAGGGTGTCAACTTGAGCGGAATGTTAGAAGGATAAGTTAGTTAATGTAATTAGTATTAGTCACTTAGTTAATGACTCAAAATCTATATAAATGATTATAGAATAATGGTTTGAGTATGAAATTGTGTAATTCTCACCGTAAAGACGGAGGGTATATTGGATCTCCCACGTCAAGAGTTTCTAAAATGAGGTTAATTCATAAACTTCAAGTGATGGTAGATTAATATTGTATCTAAAATGATAACACGCAGTATTTCTTCGCCGGT
>JANTPZ010093518.1:0-24551 GCA_025593235.1 Vachellia pachyceras | reverse complement strand
AAATTTTTTTTCTCTGTTACCAACCACACGCTGCTGTTGTTGTTGGCAAGAGAGATATGGATGCAGTGCAACTTGCCAATAATCACTGGCTCCTTTGTGGATATTTTTTTGGCTAGAGTCGAGACAGGCAAGGTCCCATTAGGATCATTCCAACAAGACGTGCCTGCTTTTCCAATCCCCATATGCCATTTGTGTGTGTTAAAAATAGTCGTAGGCAGGGGTAAAATCATGTGGGCAGAAAAGTACACACACATCGCTCCCACCCCCCTCCCTCTCTCACGCGCACACCGACAGCCCATGACGACAGTATCGGGTTTGTTTGGATAACCGGTTGAAAGAATAGACACAGATTTCAAGATAAATATATAAAAGAAATTTTAACTCAATAAACGTATGAATAGATTTTGGTTGCGTAAACGGACTAACCAAATAAACCTATTTTCTTAAGTGCCTCTATGCAAACAAAAAGCAAAGAAAGAAATTATCTCCTCCCCTTTGGTCCCAGAAAAGAACACTGTTCTTGGTTAAAATGGAATACCAGTATTGGGTCCGTTCGGTAAAACGGTGGAGAAGTACTTATGGATTTATTCACATAAATCGAGGTAAATGTGAAGGAGGTTGTCTCATTTTACGGAAAAATACTGTTGAACGAGCTTATGGCTACAAACTAAGTGCTGCCAAACAAGCACATTGTATTTCTGGCCGGAATAATTACACTGTCACACGCATCCGGTTGAGTGAATGTTTTTGTTTTTTTTATAACTGAAGAGGTCCTTGGCCGTATACCATCCCAGTAAAGTACTACAGTACTATATTCCAGCTGCGTAAGGCGTTCGTAAAAGCTGAAGGAGATAAGAAGATCGCAAAGCATGGCCTGCTTCCCCGCTCTCACATACCCACGCGCGTCTCCTTCACTGCCCCACGCCACTCCTCTCTTTCTCTTCTCCTCTTCTTTTGATTGGTGTCTAATTAAAATGTGTTACACGTTCAATTTCGGTAACATCAGAGCGTCAACATTACGCTCCTATTTTGCACTCCTATTCTCACGTCTCATTTCATTTGCATTTAAAAAAAAAACATTAATGTTTAATTTATATCTTTTTTCCCATCGCCGTGAGTAGAATTGGTCATGCCGCTGCAAATTTCTCGCTTTTAAAACTCATGCAAAAGTAGTGACAGCTGGACAGCCAAAACAGCCAGCTGTACTGCATCACGTGGCTTTATTTTACTGGATTACACACCATATATGTCTCCCTCTGCTCTGTTGCCCCGACCCGGCCATTCCTATCCTGTGAGGAGGCTTTACCACCCATCTCTGCCCGCACACTGTAACGGCTATTATTTTATGCCATCTACTTGAGGTTGAAGTAAAAATAAACAGTGATCCATTTAAAATAGAAGAGAAAAAGTAATTCTACGTAGATTTAAATAAATATTTTAAGAATATTATATTATTTTAAGGAAAATACTATTGAAATCCATCAATTATTACTCCATGCGACCTCTCGGAGTTTGAAATCCATCGTGTTATCTGCCAAAAAAAAGGGAAAAGAAAAGAAATCCATCGTGGTACATGATGTGGCCATCGGGGTAATAGGGGGACTGGGAATTCACTATAAAACCCACCCTCACTCCTTTGAGCCATCACAGGGAAGCATTGCAGAATAGAAGCTTCACACTCCTCCTCCTCCCACTCTACAATGTCTGGCCTTTTGGGTCTTCTTCTGTGTCTGGGAATGGTGGGGTTGGCTAACTCTGCCACATTTCATGAACTTTTCCGCCCAGCCTGGGCTTTAGACCATTTCATCTATGAGGGAGACCTCGTCAAACTTAAACTTGACAACTACTCTGGTAAATAATGCCGCCTTCATCAATCCCTCATCATCCCTGGGTCCAACTTTTTTTAAAATTTCCACTTCGCCGTTACCTTCACATTGTACTGTTTAGTCTGCTTCTGAACGCATTCTTCACTCTCTCTCACTCTGTTTGCTTCAGAGCTGCATGGGGTGTTATATTCCCCGTGTCATTAATATCCTTCAACATTGATCTTTCTGTGCGTTTCAGGTGCTGGTTTTGCATCCAAAAGCAAGTATATGTTTGGGAAAGTGACCGTTCTGCTCAAGCTTGTAGAGGGCGACTCTGCTGGAACTGTTGCCGCTTTCTATGTAAGTGATTACGCCTTGTTCTCACCATCGTCGGCTTTTTTTGTCTTCAGAAGTATTAGCGGTATTTCCTACTTAACAGCTCTAGATTTCCCAGGTGAAGGTAATTTACTATTCGAATTATTAGATTCCCAATCATCATTGAGGGGATGGTACACCGTTTACTAGCTACAGCTACCTACTCCATTTAACCTCCCGTGACTCCCACTTTACGCACAATTAATCTTGCATTTATACTTTGGTCCCCCCAACGACAATTCACGAACCTATAATTGCTTATAATTTATTCTGGAGTTGAAAATAAGGTTGTGGTATCAGAGTGACAATGACAGGGTTGATCGATTCATTTCCCTTCGATGCAGATGTCATCGGACGGTACCGATCACAACGAGTTCGATTTTGAGTTCTTGGGCAACACCACGGGCGAACCCTACTCTGTCCAGACCAATCTCTACATCAATGGCGCCGGCAACAGAGAGCAGAGACTTAACCTCTGGTTCGACCCCACCAAAGACTTCCACGCCTACTCAATCTTCTGGAATCAGCGCCAAGTTGTGTACGCACCCATCCCCTTCTGGAGCCCAAACTTCGGTTAATCTGGTTCCTAATAATAATCATCGATTTATATTTAACAAGTATTAGGTCCATGTACTAATCTAAGGGCGTGTTTGGAAGCCCAATTTGAAAATTTAGGTTTCAAAAATTAGGTTTAAAATTTAGGTTTTCTCTTTCATATTCTCTCTTTCTTACTTTTTCTCTCTTTTTTCTTTCTTACTTTTTCTCTCTTTCTCTTTCTTACTTTCCTTTTTCCTACCCACTCTTTCTTACTTTTTACCTTGAAATTCGTAAAAGTTATAACTTTCCAAATATAAATCATTTTTTAAAATTTAGATTTTACCTCAAAATCTGTAAAATCTAAATTTTAAATCTGGTTTTCAAACATGCGCTAAATCGGTCAGTTAATAATTGCAAAGGCGGAGCAAAGCTGGGCTCTGTTTCAGAGCTCGGTTAGAGTAAAAAGGACAGTAAATGGATGGTTTGTTGAGCTATCGCAGGCCTAGTGCGTGGCATCATATTCCCGCTGTATCATATAAAAACAAACCGAGGCTAAAGAAGGAATCTTGGATGATTTATCCGAACACACTCTTCAAATGATGGGTCCGTCGCAAAAAGACACGAGTCTCTCTCTCTCTCTCTGTCAATTCATCCTCCTCCATTTCTGGCATTTGTGGGGACACATCAGCGTCCACCGAACTCGTTAAACTTTTTTTTCTGAAAGACATGCCTTTTACTTTCTCCATTGCACAATGTTTTCTAATTTGAATAACGTTTGTTTTTTGGCATGTGGTTTCAGATTCTCGGTTGATGAGACGCCGATAAGAGTGCACACAAACATGGAACATAGGGGAATCCCGTTTCCGAAAGGGCAAGCCATGGGCGTGTACAGCTCAATCTGGAACGCCGACGATTGGGCCACTCAGGGAGGTAGAGTGAAGACGGATTGGAGCCACGCGCCATTCATTGCGACGTACAAAAGCTTCGAGATTAATGCGTGCGAGTGCCCGGCGACTGTAGCGGAAGTGGACAACTCAAAGAGATGTAGTAGCAGTGAGGATAAGAAGTATTGGTGGGACGAACCCACGGTGTCGGAGCTGAGTCTGCATCAGAGCCACCAGCTGAAGTGGGTAAGGGCTAACCATATGGTTTACGATTATTGCTCTGACACTGCCAGGTTTCCGGTGATTCCCGCCGAGTGTGTCCATCACCATCACTAGGACTATTGAGGAAGAAAATCAGGGACCTTTGTGAATGGGGGGCTGAAAATGGAATCAAGAAACATGAGCTTCATGTTTCACTCTGTAATATATGGTAATAGCTATAATTTGGAGTCGTTTGTACATATCAAGTGATGATAAGTCTTGTTGATCAAAGATAAGATGGTCCAAATGAGTGTTTGCTTTTGTTGAAGAGACATCCACTGTTATTGATCATTGACGTGGGAGGAACAGAAACAATGAATTTCATGATGAGAGATGACGACAGACTTAAAACGTGGGAACTGTGATTAATTCAACAGACATTTTTGTGCGGAGAAGTTATGAAATAATGGTTCCGTTTGAATAGTCCGTAGGGAAAACGGATACAGATTCCAAGGTAATTTATGTGAGAGGAAAAATGTCTCAGTAAATGTACCTATTGTGTAAACAGACTTACCAAACGGAGTTAATGTTGGTTTGAAAAATGGAGCGTTGGAATAGGGATGAAGGGCCCTACGATCGCCTTGATGTTGACTGGGTGCTCTCAATATGACATGTGAAGCTGAGTGGGGTTGACTTTAATACGAAGAATCCACTTGATTGATCAATAAACTGTTAAACCCTGCTTACAAAGCATGGCCACTTTGATGTGCGTGGCCCCATACGTCATCTTCCATGAATAGTGGGCCCATATCCCTTGTGATGATAAAACAAGCTTTTTAGCTCACCTTTTCTAAAATCTAGGTTTGGTTTTAAAATTTAGGTTTTACCTTAAAATATAAATTTTATTTAAATACTCCTATTTTACAGAAAAACTATTTTGGATGTAAAACTCGGGTTTAAAACCCAGGTTTTAAAAAACTATTGTCTTGTCAAATCACACCCTCTTTCCTAATAAATTTTCTTTTTCACACTTTTTATCTTTTCCCCTTTTCTTATATACTTTTTGCCTCCAACTCCGTAAAAACCAATAAATTCTCAAATATAATATTTTAAAATTTAGATTTCAAACCCTCAAAATTTGTAGAAACTATTATTCAAAATTTGATTTTAACTCAGAATTCGTAAAAATTATTTTAAAAATCACTTTAGTCATTTTGGAGATGGGAGATGAGATTAACCGACTAAGTTCTTGCAGCTCTCTTCGTTTTCCTTTTTCTTTTATAATAATGATTTTTAATTAACAACAAAGGCTTTATTTTATGAGGATTAATTGGCTGCAGGACTTTTTCTTGATGCCATAAATTGAAAAAAGATTGTTTCGTGGGTGGTGTTGAAAAGATATTGAACACGACATTTTAAACTAGACATATCCTATATATGTCTATCTGCCGATATCAATTAGGTCTAATCTTCCAATCAAATATTGTCATGTATGGTTTTTATTATTAATAGTGGTCACATAGAATTTGAAATTTTATCCGTCAAACTATTTATTATTGAAGAAGTTCACACGTTAAGATTTGCCTGAGAACTGGATACAACGAAAAGAAGTAATTAGATGTAAGTTTGGTCATTTTAATTGTAATATGTGATGGTTTATGGGAGCGTTTTTAATTATTTCCAAGTTCAAAACGACTTGCAACGGAAGCATTTAGGCTTTTAGCCCCCCACAATAAAATCATACAGATTCCCGATCCTTTTGTGGGCACTCGGGCATAAATGATTGAAGTCGAAACCTGTCAGGTTCCCTTTTTAAAAATTAATGTGTGTTGCCTTAAAATCATCTAAACACATATTTTAGAGAGATTACTTGGTAAGTCAATTCAATTTGAGTGTGATTTAATTGTGGCAGCAAGGGTCCTTTAAATCGCATAACTATACATACCCCCCAGTGATGATATCTATTTCGTCCATTTCCAGGACTTGGAGAGATCAGAGAAGTCGTGCTTGTCATCTTTTTCGTGTCTGCCATACTGCCATTTCTATTATGGTGTTCTTTCTCTTGGAGCTCTGTCACAGAACAAAGCTCATCCACAAATCTCAGAATCATCAACTGATAAAAGATTACAATGTGATTGTAGTGATAAAACTAAGGATAGCCCCAGCATCCATAGTTGAACGGCTCCACGTTTGAGACGGGTGTGTCAGAATTTCGGTCATGTATCAACATCGTGAGAGAAAAAGGTTGCCTGTGTGACTTGGATTGCATTAAGTTGCGAGCCGCCAGTGGACCCACTTGGAGTGTTTATTGATGAACAGAACCCAATTAAGGGGCGTGGCTATAATTAGGCTCACTTTATGAAGGCAAACGTGGACAAATGATGAACCAATCAATGATTATTCCCTGTTGTGAGGCGATTAAGAAAATTTGGGGATACCGACAAATGATTGATGCGGGGAAAAGGTTTATCGAGTTTGATTGTCTCAAGTATTATAAGATGCAAAAAAGAAAACAGAAAGAGCGATGAAGGTTAAAGATTTATACTAGTCTGTCTGTCACCATTCCTTATGGTTTCACTTGAATGGGCTACCTCATGGTTAATCTTTTTTTAGTGGGGACAGGCCAGGCCACTGTGAGAAACTTGGGGAAGAAGGTGACTGAAAGGATGATGAATGCTTTTTTTTTTGGGGGGGGGTAGAGAGGGGATGATGAAGAAGCAAGGGAAGAGAAGCCAAACTTGAAGGAGGGAAAGTCAGAGGAATTAATGGAGTGATGAAATTGTTGGGCGTGTGATTGAAACAGATGACTGAAGAATCAACCCAACCCTGACGGACAACATGCGTGTCTGTGTGTATTGAGGAGAGAAATTGGTGGAGATGTGACGGCTAAAAGGGGCCCACAAAGAGTTGAGATGCTCAAAGGTTATATACGAAGATTAATTAGTTTTTTAGGTTTAATATCTTATAAAATCTATTGGATATATATATTACATTTAGAATATGTGTGACATTGTTTTAATATTTTAAGTCATATTAAAGTCAATAAATTATCTCATCTGTTGGCTTAATTGCATTGAGTTTTCTTTAGCAAGTAGTGATTTGCGGTTTGTATTTAGATAGAATAATGTTGGGTTACAAAGTTTAATCAACTTTTGTGAAGCTCTTTATGACTAAGGATACAGAAACAAATTTCTTTAGGGTTTTACTGAATTTGCTTTCCCCTGTGAGAAATGTAAAAAAGTTGGAGGGTAAGGAGGGAAGGGCTGGGAAGAAGATGAAGATAGAAGAGAAAGTAAGGAAGAAAATATATACACGGAAGAAAGAGAGAAAGATGCGATCTACACTCATTTCATGCAACATTTGAGATTTACAATGGATTTATTTGGTATTCTATTTAAAAAGTTAAAAGCATGTTCAATAGTGTTTTTCTGTAAAACGATATAATTTTCTTCATATATTTATCTCTACTTGCGAAAAATCATGCTTAAATCATTGTTACAGTGTTGTTATTAATCTGAGTAATATTAAAAAGGAAAGGAATATAATAAAACGCATGGGTTACTCAGTTGAGATATTTATCAATGTGTTGGAGTCCCCACATCGTAAAAAAAATACTTCACTGCGTTAGTGAATAAAATTTGTTTAAAGTAATAAATACTTAAGAGATGCCACACTTGTTTTCTTAAACCTATCCTCATCTATGAAGATGATGAGTGAGAGATAATATAATTGATTGGGAGTAAAGATACAATTGATTTGTGGGGGGGGGGGGGCAAAGATGATAAAGATATATAATTGATTGGGAGTAAAGTTAGGAAAAATACATTAAATTTTTATACAAAATAAAATTGTTTCTTATGTATGGAGCCAGGCCCAAAGGGATAATGTTCCACTTCAAGCACTCTTGAAAAAATTAATTCACTGTCCAGTCTCATCCACCTTAATTACAGACTACTTATGGCCCAACAGATTTATCAACCTATGAGGTCACAGCCCAGGGATGGAGTTTTCTTTTTAAACAAAAAAAATTAAGAGTGTTTTGCTAAAAACACACTAAAAATTCATTTATAATTACGGCAAAACCCACATCATACTCCACATTTTAAATTATTCACCCCCCAAAAAAATCTTGCTCACTTCCCCTGCTTTCATGCCAGTTAACAAGCTCTAGATAAATTTTGCATTCATTAATTGTTGAAAAGTGTGATAGTGTAAAGAGAAAATTAATCATTTAATCCTTAAACTTTTAACTCATTTATGATTCAATTTCTCAAATATGATTCGATGTAACTCAATCTCTCAACTTTTGATAATCTTAAAACTCAACCTTTATCTTTTGACATTATTTAGAAAGCCACCCTTAATAAATAAGCTCATCATTGAGTGGTCCTACATCTAAATTAATATGTGCTAATTTAACTGCCAAGTCACCATCTCCAAACATTGTGCCCTTTTGAAAACACTGTAGAGAAATACTTTTATGTAAGTCGAGATAAATATGTGAAGGAGATTATCTCGTTTTACAAAAAAAAATTGTTTGACATGCATTTGACTTTTGGAATCGTTGTTCCAAACAAGCCAATTAACACCAACTACCCTCTCCGTCTTTGCAAGGAATCTCGTCGCTGCACCATGTGGATTCCAACAACGGCGCTTCTTCTGTGCATACACTTGATGCCCTTAATCACCACCACCGCTCTTAGCCTCATTCCCTTGCTCCTAAGAGGATTAGCACTGACTGACGTTGTAACATCCCAACTCCTCACTCTGGTAAATATTATCTCTATTACAAATAAAGCAGAATTTTATTTCTGAGGGTTTCTAGAAACGCAAAAACTGCATACACAAAAGGAAGATATCTATACTTTTATAAAACATGTTTTGTTTCTCTTTACAACCGATGTAAGACTTCACATCCACTACTTAAAGGGTCTAACATCCTGGTAGAGAGCAACACAATGGTGGAATTCCTTGCAAAGACGAAGAGGGAGGTTTACAAATATGGTTATTTCATAGATAGGATGATTCAGTGATGAGCTGATTTAATAAAGATAACTTTCTAAAAAATGTGAAAAGATAAGGGTTGAGTTTTAAGTAAGTTAAAAATTGAAGGACCGAGTCGTTTCAAGTCATACTCGAAGGACTGAGTTACAAGTAAGTTAAAAGTTGAAGAATTAAGATTAATTTTTTGTAATGCAAATCAACAAGCTAAAAGTTTGTCTTGATTTTGATGTTAGTCACTCAAATTTTAAATTATGGGTTTTGGTTTTTCAGGAGACAAAATATAGGGATCATTGGATCAATGTTTTAAATGAGATAAACTTGAGAAATTAAAATCTATGCCTCTATGAATTGAGATACGAGGGGCCAAAACTAAACTCAAAACAAACTTGAAAGGTTAAATATTTCATTAATCCTTTTAAAAAACTTTTCTTTAGAAGTGCTTCATTTCAATCTATTTAATGAGTGTAATTTTCCTCTCATTCTCCATAATTATTTTTTATCACCTAAGATTATTTCTTATATATGTTCTGCAACATAAGCTGAAAAGTGGCGAAACCCCTTCTTTTTTGGGTAACATGAATGAGCAGCGACTTATAATTTAAAAAGATAACACTCTCACAAAAGCACCTTTTTACTTTGCGACTGAAATCTGAATCAATAATTTGCTACTCCAAAATCCAAATTCGAAACGTGTAAATTTGAAATCTTAGTCTGAACCCTAAAAAGAAACAAAAGGCAAGTCCTGTGTTTCCAAAATAGCTGTAAATTCGAGATTCGAAAAACAGAAGCACTATGTTGAGACATCTTAAACACTAAGATATACCCTACCGTATACGCCTCAGAAAGCTCCCAGCTTCCCAGGAAGTTTCTTAAACCCAGAAAACCACATCATGAGCTGTAAGCCTCCGCTTCCATTGGACACGAAAGGAAGATTGCATATCTCCGGCTTTGGGTTTTACAGCCATGAGCCATCGCTTTTTCCCTTTTATTATTATTAACACACCTTTCCACCGACCTTTTACCCCCCAGGTCAATATAAAATTCTGATACCAGCTTACTTAATCTTTTTCCTTCTTTAGCACAATAATTAATCATTCGCAGCGTAGCAAGCTAAGATTACTACTATCAAGTAAAGCTAAAACAGGTCCACATCAACAATCTGGGTTCCTACGTCGCCATCGCTGATTGATCCCATGGCTAAAAGTGACAGATCAATGCACCTGCTATTTCCCAGCCATCTATTTCCCCAAATTTCCCACTGCCAACTGTCCCTTCCTCTTACACTCCTGCCTATTAGGAATCTGGCTCCTCTTCCAATCAGAGATTTTTATTACAAGTTCATAATCGGATATCTTGTTCCAATCCAAACACTACCCATTATAAGATCACGTTTCAGAATTCATAATTCTCTAACTTGGCCTTTTAAACGTGTAACAAAAGTAAACTCAAGGCTAATGAACTTGAACTGATACCTTCTACATGTTATTTACTGATTCGGCTTTAATTCCGAGATTCAGGCGATATCAACTAAGCTGTCCCAAAACTGAATTGTAAGACTGAGACAGACAGCAACCTTAATAAAAATCCCAAAACCAAACTTACCCTGCTCTGCTGCAGATACACCTTTATTATGGATGGGACCCATCCGTATGGCGCACACAGCAATTAAATAATAGCATATGACTTGCGTTTCGAGCCACACGTTCAACCACCGAAAATTAAAAAAGGATCCCACTCTTACATCGCCTTCTCTTTATAAATTCCTTCGACCACTGTTGTTACCTGAGCTCATTAGAATATCACACTGTTTTCCTAACGCTGACTCTCTCTTAAAACCCTCTACGGACTTGCTGCATTCAATTCCGAATGGCCAAGCTTAGTTTGGTTTTTCTTCTGCTGGTTCAGCTGTTGGTACTGCAATCCATGGCAGAGCTGAAGCCAGTACAGCTCAAAACCCAGCCACTAGTTCAGCCACATGAAAAGAACGACCATGAAGAAGCAGATCAGCCAGTTTCTGGGAGTAGGGTTTCATCGGAGTATGAAGTAGCGGAAGCTCCTGAGTATAGAAGGCTTGGGAAGCATCATTCTGATGACAAGTCTGTGGCGGGTGGTGGTGTCATAATAGGTGGTCTTGTTACTGCTATTTTTGCTGCTGTATTTTGCTACATTCGAGTCACTAGGAAAAGGGATACTCATCACTGATTGTTCATTTATGTGTCTTTTCCATTTCATCTACAAAAGTGAAACATGAAGATTAAGATTGTAGTTACAATGTAAGTGCCACTGTTATGATTATTTATAATTAGTATATTGTGAATATCAAAATCAGATTGGAGCACTATGTTTCTCCAACTTCTTGTTCCCGATTCCTTTGTTTTCTTTGGATCACTGCTTCGTCCTGGACCTTCTAAAAAGACAAAAAGGAGGATTGTGACGTGTATACCAAGACTAGTTGAAGCCTCGGCTGTGATTTTCTGCAACACGGCACGCTTGAATTTTTGGTCAAGTATTTTTTTCAAAAATCTTTTTGCTTCGTTTTGTTTTATTCGTTCTTTTCATAAAACTTCACTAGACTTGAAAGAATAAGAATCAACCGTAAAGCTTTTTAGTCATGATTAAGCATTAAGCTTCAATTTCAATGGACCCCGCGAAGGATGTTTCCGGAGCATATTAACTTGGGCGTGAATATTAATTATTTTTACACAAAAATGATAGTACAAATTCGAAGGAGAAGTTTTTATTTTGATGTAATATTCTTTAACTTCGAAACCAAAAATAGCCAAAAGTACCACTAATTTGGAAGAGTAACGCTATGTTTGGTTAGCCCGTTTGGGCAATCAAAAGTCATTCCTGCGCTTACTAAGACAAAATTCCTCTCACATATTTACCTCGGAATCTGTGTCAATTCTCCCAACGGACTATCCAAACACAGTAAGAATATCTGCGTTAACATGAAAGGCCCATCTGACTGATATTTCAAGTCTGTGGGGCTCAAAACTGCACGAGGTTTGGTTAATAGTTGGAAACTTGATAATGCTTTAGAGCTGATATATCATAAAATGCCAAACCATTGGCCTACTATCAACTTGCATAGCATTATGGGTTTACATGAAACAATAGCCAGTATATAAATCGAATCATTGTTAAAAGGACAAAAATTGGTAAGAGAGATAGAATGCCCAAGTTACAGAAGCAGAAGATTCTATCCCCCAAAGGAAGCTTGATTCGATGATGACATAGAGATTGGCTGTTATGGAAATATCCAGATTAAAGTGAAAACAGCAGATTTAGGCTGCTTGAGGAAGATGATTCCACCCCTTGCCAAACCATTCGTCCGTACTTAACAATTGTTCATCTTTAATTTTCAAGAAAAACAAATACTACCAATATCTTTAATCAGTGAAGTGTTCTTTCTCTATCAAAGGCGCTGTACCAAGCAGATATCACATTACCTCATTATTATGAAGATGATCCACCAGGCACATGATAGAAAGAACAAGTGCCATTAAACACTATCTACTCACATGGTCAAGCAACATATAAGAAATCATCTTGAATAATGGAAAGCATCATCCTTGGAAATTCACATGGTCAAGCATAACAAACATCAGAGGTCAATTGAAAGAATTTACGATATTCACTTTGAGAGAATGAGTTACAGACACTTGTGATCCACCTTCTTCGAGTTGTAGTTCCCCATCTCGGCCACTCTAATCTGCATAGTTATGATCCCTGAATCCTGATATAACATATAGCTCTGAACTAAACCATCCACAATGGCCACAGAATAACAAACCATGCAAATTAAGCTGCATTCAGCAGCAGCCACAACATGCCAATTTACACAATAATTGCTTGTCTTAAACATCACATAAGATTATTCATAATTAGATCTTTGAAATTCAACCAATGAAGCCAAAACGTTCAGTTCTATTCTAGTAAGTTGAAGCAGAGATGGTTAAAACATCATGGTCACGAACAACAGAACATAAGTAAATCTCCAGCAGTCAGCCAAGATAGACACCCAAGGTCCAACATAGCAAGCCATCTAGATCCAGTTGTAGGCAAGGGCTGAGCAGATATACAATCGCTTTTAGCACAACTTTGAAATGTGGAATTTACATGAACCTAGTGCATGTTAACTGCTGGAAACAACAGTATGATCTAATGAAGGAGCGCTTCATTTAATCTAAAGCATCATAAAATTTACAGAGGTATAGCCAACAAATGAAATCTAGTTTACTTTACAACTAAGAATTTAACCAATAATCAATGAGAATTTCTTCTTATGATAATACTTGTCCATCTTAGCCCAATCAGAGTAACATTATTAGAGCTGATAAATCTTGAATTTCTAAACAACCCAGCAATCTGCTTCGTCTCATCATCCCCACATTCCTCCACAACAAGCAGACATATTCCTCCGGGCCCAACTGTCCTTTCCATCTCCGACGCAAATCGTGACGGAAACAATGCCTCGGAAAAATGGGCACTGAAAGCGAAATCAAACGAATTGTTAAAGAAGGGCAAGTTATGCGGATCAGCCCGACTCACCAGTGGCGGCGATTCGATCAATTCGACTCCGATGACGTCGTGCACCCCCATATTGGTCAGAGCCATGACCTCGTGTCCGGCTCCGGCGGAAACACAGAGAGTCCTAGAATTCATGTGGAGAAGACCCAGATCCTGAATGGTTTTGAAAAATTTAACACAGGAATCGACCTTCTTTAGCCACTCTCTGGAGGACCAGAGGCGTTTGTTCTTCTTGTCAATGGGAACGTAGACACGAGGAGAGAAATCACAGGAAGATTTGGGGAATCGGAGGTGAGGTTTGGGGGGTGCGTCTGGAGGAACACAGGTTTCAGGGGTTTGGATAGAGAGAAGGAGAAGGGTTAAGGAAGCGACGGTGATGCAAGCACATGACAGCTTCCTCAGAAAAACCTGAATTTGTCTATCCATTTCCCCCATTTGATCTTTCTATGGTTCTATCTTCACTCTTACTTTCAAAGGTCGTGAAAAGCCATAGGAACGAAGGCCAGTTTCAGAGGGTTCCAATGCAGGCAAAGGTATCGCCAAAGCAATGCAGATCTAAGCCAAACCAAAAAAATCACAAAAATAAAACACGATAAACTGTATCTCCTAACCTTGACCAAGAACCATTTATCATTTTTTAAGGTTAATTTACGCAATTTATAAAATGAAACTACACATAATATTATAATTAGGTAGGATATTTTAAAAAAGTCAAGATTTATATTAAAAAACACAAAATAAGTTTTGAATATTAAATCGTTTCATTAGTGTCTGAAGTTGAACTCAAACAATAACTAAATACCTAATTAGAAAGATTGATTTATAATAAATCAAAGTCTAAATTCTAACTGAAAGAAAATATTAAAAATTTAACATTTCAGAGTTCATAGTATAATCAAGTGATTTATTCAATTTTTTATTACTTAAAAAAGTTAACTAATTATTATATTAAGAAGTAAACATAGTGTGTGTGTATATATATATTTTAAAATATATACACGTTTATAGTTTAAATATAAATTATTTTGGGCCTCATGCAGCAGAGAGTTGGGCAAACGAGCTAACCTGGACGACAACTCGGACTCGAACTAAAGGATTTGTTTAATGGCAAAGAGGAATGTGGCTAATCTAAAACCTTTATAATAAACGGCCGTCAGCGCTTTGAAAGTGTCCCGTTGTGGAAGAATTTTAAGCTTGCTGACTCCAAATTCACCCACGTAATTATATCAAAGAATAAATTAACAACAGGGATTACCCCTGAATTTATTAACTCTTTTTTTTTGCAATGCATACTTTTGGATGAGTTGAACTTGAGGTTCACATATACAAATATATATAAACAAATGACTTGTAAGCGATTTGACTTGTCGGCCAATAAACTATTTTGATGTTTGAATGGATAGTGTTTCTAGGAAAGTTCCAAGGCAACTCTCCATTTTCCTTTTGCCAACTGAACTCTCCATTCACTTCAACGCAAGATTCATGAACTGTTCTACAGCTGTGTTCTGTTCATACCCTGTATGGAGCAGCTTTCATGGCAACAAATTTCAAGTCCCTTCCTATACGAAACAAATTGTCTATAATTAACAGATTATTCGTATAAGGATCAACGTCTATAACTGAAAGGTACGAGGAGATAACTACACACGAAGTCTTGATTAATTACTACAAGAGCATACGGATTGATTTTGATAAACATGAACAGTAGTGATTCAGTATAAAGCATATGTTTATATCATAATTCACAATGAGGAGACAAAATGTCTGGTAGCAATTTAAATGAAACTAGGAGACACGAGGAAGAAAGAATGAATGAAGAATCATTTGGGAGAGAGGTCATGATCAAGTTCATCTTCGACCCAAAGCCAAGACTGCGCCATCAAATCAGGGCTTAATCTGAACATGAGGACGCAGAACTCCATCTGAGAGAGAGCACCGTCGCCGTCGAGATCGCCTTCCTTCATCATGCTCACGAGCTCATCCTCCTTCAGGTCCTGCAAGCCCAGAAGAGCAGAGTTCCTCCTCAAGCTATCCAAAGTGATCACTCCTCTGTCTTTGTCCATCAGCAACTCAAACCCATTACACAGCTCCTTTATCAGACCTTCTCCTCCAAGTTTATTGGCCATCACAGGCAGCAAGTCTTCAAACCCAATATTCTTCCCCGCCATTGATCACGCTCTGATCTGCAGGCTCTTCTACGATCGAATAATAATGAATCTGCGGAAATGTGTGTGTTTGGTGAAGGCAAAAGGACGGTGGCGACTGATATATAAATAGGAGAAGAAGGTATGGGGGAGAAGGGGTCTGAGGAAGGATTACAAGGAAGGAAAGAAAAGTAGGCATCTATAAAAATCAATTTATTTATTAGCGGATGACAGTCTTTTGATTCGTATTCGCCACACAAGATGGCAATTGCCTCCCTCCTTCCCAGAGGTTTGTCCTGTCACCCTTCCTGTGAAAGCTCACGGAATTGGTTTCCTTTCCATCCAAGGAAAAAGGGAAACTTGGTGGGAAAAAAACTAAAAATTGGTGTTTCAAAATTTTATTTACAATGATTCAAATATGTTTATATATATATATATATCAATTACCCTACAGAGAATTTTGCTAATTAAATCAAGTACATATTTTTCCTAAAAAAATTATTCCAATGGATATAGAATCTAAAATAAAAATAGTATATTAACTATTATTTTTAAAAAAATAATTTTTATTTAAGAAAATACTATTTTAAAAAAAATCAAACATGAACATTCCAAATTTGATTAATTTTTCTACTAAGCATTTAATGCTTAACAGGATAACTAGCTCCGTTTATATATATTGAAAAAAATCATAACACCTAACATGATTTTATATATAGAAAATATTATAAAGAACTGATATGTTTTTATAAATAAAAAGTATCAATACCTTACAAGATTTCAGATGTGGAAAATAACATTATCCAATTTAGATCCCTCTAGCTAACAAAATTTTCAAACAAGAATTTTTAGGAGTTTTCAAAACAAAAATCAGCAATAATTTATAATTTTTAAGAATAAGTAAGTTTTTCTTAGTGCAATGACGGTCCAAGTGAACTGGATTCCAAGAGTTCACCAAAGTCAGGGTATGATTTTAGATTCAGATATCGTTTATAAAGGTATTTACAGATCGTCTACGAACAAAATCTTCATACTAATAATGATATTTGAATTAATAACCTTTTAGGTTTTGAGTCAATTCTTTAGAACAATAAAAAAGTTAAGAAAATTAAAATAACCTTAACTAGAAAATGTAGGAATGGAAAAAGATTTCATGAATTAAATTTGTTTTTTATTTTGTAAACTCAGGAAGTGTTCTAGACATTCATTTCACTTGTCCTCAAAAGGGGAAAGGATTACAAATTGAAAAGTTCTATTTCGGGGGGGTTGGGATACCATGTATACCCCGTGTCTGTCACAGTTGACCTTCAGCCATCAAGACCCGAAAAAGTGCTGTCAAACATTTTTTTGGGGGGGGGGGGCAATATATAGTCAAAGAATGGTTTTGCTGGTTATTTCCTTTTACAATTGAAATTTTATTTTCTAACCTATAATTTAATTTGTTAACCTAAGTACTGAATTCAACCTATTTATCTACACATGACTAGATTCCCCCTTTTAATCTACCTGTAATACATATTCATGAGTAACATAATCAGTTTATTTATAATAAAAGGATAATATTATCTATATTTAAAATTAATCAAATGGAACTAATTAAGAATTTAAGTGGGAAACAAATAAGAAGTATATGTGAACACTCAGAGCAGAGGGGGACCAAGGGAAGTAGTTGAGGAATTGTCATAAATTTTTAAAAATTTTAAGCTAAGGCGTCGGTGCTCTGTGATTTCACATCGTTCGTTTGTACTCTCCTTCATTTTACATAACACAAATATGACTTCGGCAGTATAAACACAACTCTCAACAACACATTCCCACATGTGAAGGCAGGCAGGCAGGCGCCTTCCCCCTTCACCTATCATAATTTGACACACTGCAAAGAGATGAAGGACGGTATGACAATCAGGAAACTCAATGGTAAATACATACCCACAAGTGGTCAAACCTTTTATCTCTCTCCCTTGTTGGATGCAGAGAAAACGATAAGGACACAAAACCGAGAGGAAGTCATATTTAGATATGAGAGAAAAGGGATCAAGAAATTTTTTTTTTGACAGAAGAAAATGCGGTGTGGATCCTATCACATTTTCTTTCACCTTTATTTTTTAGGTATGAAGAGAAAATTATTTTTTTCTACCTTTTCATTTTAAACTATTAACTTTAACATCTAAATTTTTTAATTATAACTTCATATTTTTAGAATGATAAGTTTTAAAATATATTCTAATATCTAATTTACTTTTTAATTGTTTGTTAAAACCTGGTAATCTTAAAAACATGAAAATATTTTAATTTAGATAATATTTTAATCTTAAAAACCTGGTAATCTAATTTACTTTTTAATTTAGATAATATTTTTATCTAAATTATTTTGTTTTGAAATATAATAACATGAAAACATATATTTAATAAATAATTTGATTTTAAATAATTTAATGATATCAATGTTAATATAATTTTTTATTACCATATTTAATTAACTATTATGCTTGATATATTTTAAAGATACTTTACTTATTTAACCATTTATTAAAGGATTTTTATTTGAAGCTATTTTAGTCACTCAACTATTTACTTATTTTCTTTTGTTTGTATTTTCTCTCATCCATATAAACATGATAAGTGATAATATTTTCTCTCAACTTTTCTCTTTTTTTATATTCTCTCCTCCCATTTTCTTTCCCCGGACATTTTCTTCCTACCTAAAAGGGTCTGAGTATTACATGCCATAATTGCTGCAAATAAAGACTTTGCATACAAGTTAGAGGTTTCGCTTTAGTATATATACTGATACATGGGTGTCAAATTTGAGAACAGACAAGAAGATGCCATGTCCTTCCATGTGTGGCTGATGGAGGAAACAGAGCTACAATCAAATCTCATTTTAATCATTTTTAAAGAGACTGATGCATTCCTGAGAGGCCAACTTAACGACAGTTTCTTCTAGGTGAAAAATAATATAAATAATGTCTATGAGGATCAACTTATAATTGTCGGGGATCAAAATAGGAGGTTAGTAATTGACATAACATTTTATCCCTGCAGCTTTATTTCTTTTAACGCTTATGACCAGTGGCAGAGTCAGGACCTCGTATTAGTGGGGTAAATTTTTATTTTTAAAGAAATGACAATAATTTTGCTAATATAAATAATTTGAATGGGTTCAAATCTTAAAATCAGTGGTGCATAATAAAAAGTCTATTATTACTTACATAGATATCCAAAAGTAAAGTACATGTGGCTCCACCACTACTTATGAGTTCTGTCACACTCTTGAACGGCTGGCACACGGAGCGATTAATTTAATAAGGATTTTATCTGAGTAATTATATTCTGAGAACAATGGTCCAAGTCCAAGATAGACTGGAATGAAATTTTAATCGATCACTGCAGAATCCCATAAATGGTTGGCCACTACAATAACACCGTCTAACCCATTTTACAAGGCCAAAACTGTGGACGAAGAAGCCAATGTAATTGCAGCTCTGAAGGCAGAGACATGAAATGGGTCAAAAGCTCATGGGGACAAATTGGTTGAGACCTTTCATCACATGATGCCCGTCAGCATTATGACAATTTCATGGTTTACAATTGAATTCAGACGGAAAATTCATCAATGATTACGTCACTCATAAGGTTTGGTCTAAGTCATCCTTAATACAGGCAAATGACAGTGAAAAAGGGCGAGAAAATCATATTTTGTGTAGAAATTTTAGAATCACAAGTCCTGCATATATATTGACCACATATAGCTGGAACACAATTACACAAGGGCGTCACTCACATGGAAGCTGCACATGAATAAAGAAGAAGAAATGATCTGAGGAGAGGTAATGTTTGAAATTCCAACAATGAGACCTCTGGTCAAACATTTGATCAAGAGCTAAAATTCAAATTATGTTCAGTTTCTTCAGTCATCAAATCTCTTCCTTGGATTAGATATCCACATACAAGAATTTAAACAAAAAGACCATCAACATTACATTTGGAAGATTATCAATACAAGATTCCATTGAAAACAATTAAACCATTCTGGAAACATAACGATTAGCATATTATCAGCTAAGCTACCTACCGTTTTCTAAAGTGACAGTCAATTCATTATGAGAACAAGATTCCAGTTTACTCGTAGTAGAAGCTCTGCTAGAAGGGCATCTTCTAACGACAAAGGCTGGCTGCTTGGGATTTGGAAGAGTACTGGAATCACTTCCTAGCATGAAAACTACATTGGACATGGTCGGACGATCGTTTGGATCTTCTTGTACGCACAACAGTCCAACGTTTACACACTTCAAATATTCATCTGTCTTGCATGTCCGAGATAGTGTCTGATCCATAAAATCCTGTGCTCTCTCTACTTTCCATAAATGCCACGCCTGAAATACAAGCATAGATTGATATTTGTTATCAAGTCTGTGATGACGACGTACAGGTTCTGTTTGTGAAGAACCATCGGACAAAATGACGAGGGGAAGAGATTATACGAAAACTTTGTATACTCACATAGCCTAAAAGACTCAATTCATGATCTGCCTGGTAAAATCCTATGTTCCTTTTTCCGCTAAGAATCTCAAGTACCACCACACCAAAGCTAAACACATCAGACTTGACTGAAAAAAATCCATCTAGTGCATATTCTGGAGACATATAGCCACTGTATGCAAAAAGAAGAAGAAGTACATATATATAAATATATATTAGTTGGAGCAAATTCAGCTAATGGCTGCTGCCATATATTAAAATGACACAAATTTATGCATTTTCATGAAACTTACTAAGTTCCAACCACTCTGTTTGTGTTTGTTGCTGTTTCTTTTCCACCAAAGATCCTAGCTAAACCAAAATCTGAGATTTTAGGATTCATCTCTTCATCTAGTAGAATATTGCTTGTTTTTAAATCTCTATGAATGATTCTTAGCCTTGAGTCTTGATGAAGGTAAAGAAGCCCTCGAGCAATCCCCAAAATAATCTTGAAACGCTTGCCCCAATCTAATAAAACACATGACTTCCTATCTTGGATATCATAGTACAATTGAGAGCATGGCTTTCCATTTCAGTGCTTGTCCAACAAAAATTTCCAAACACAAAAAGTAAGCTTATCTAAAAAAAGGAGAACGTGTGAAGTAATCTTACCAAATATGAACGAATCTAGACTCCTATTCGGCATATATTCATACACTAACATCTTTTCATCTCCTTCAACACAATAACCAAGAAGCCTAACCAAGTTTCGATGTTGAAGCTTGGCAATCAATACAACTTCATTTTTGAACTCTTCTAAACCTTGCCCAGAGCAACTCGAGAGTCTCTTTACTGCTATCTCTTCTCCTCCTGGAAACTTCCCCTGACAGTTTATCGAACATGGTCCTTTCCCATCAACAATACATTAAATATAAAAAAGTCAAAGGTTATTTGAGAAAAAAATTTCATTTACCTTGTAGACAGGACCAAATCCTCCTTGTCCAAGCTTGTTTGTATTTGAGAAATTATTGGTAGCATCAAGTATGCTTTCCAAATGAAAATGTGGGATATCTATGGCATGTCCATCATCCTCTTTGAATCTACTCGATTCAATCAAATCTTTGACATATCTCTCACTATCATACAGGCTCCTTGCTGAATTTTTCTTAACATATCCCCTGATTTCTGTAGTTAAACAGATGAACTGTCTATTTGAGTCACAAACAAATGCTGTTGAATTAGCTTACACTAAGAATCTCTAACCCTCATAAATACTTACTATTATTACAACATAGAGTATTAACTCCCCCCAGAGATTCAGAGGAAATGAATTTACCTTTTGTCTTGATCAGCTTTCTCCTCCAAAAGTAAACATAGGTAACGGTACTAGATAGAAGAATTAACACAATCACAATAGTGAAAGTGACTGCAATAATCAGAGGAACAGACAAACGCCTGCCTGTTTGATTGCTACGGCTGCCTTCTGCAAAAATAGAAAAAGGCACTGCTTAGTGCTTACAGACAGAAAAACAGAAAACCATTTTTATTTCATAGCGATGAATTTATAACACAAACGTATTCTAATTACAAAATCAGTGCTCAAATTACAAGCCGGGTTCAGGTTTCCTCCACTATTGATCAAAGAACCTAAAAAGTTGCAATGCTGAATTGAATTGCAATCATGCTTATGACAATATTGATACCTCTTTGAAATGGAAACAAAGATGAAATTCACTCAGTAACAGTTAGGTAAGACAAGGTGTACGTATTTTTGTAGAACTGATCTTCCTCACATGTAATATTAGGCAGCTAAATTACATAAATAAAGCCCATTAACTAATTCATCAAGTCCTTACCAATGGTACAATTTAAACTCAAGCCATCCCAAAGAAAATTTGTTTTGCAAAGACATCTTTTTTGTCCACCTCTGGAAGTATTGCAAATTGAATTTGGCCAGTCCTTACAGTCTGGAAAAGTACGACAAAGCGGCTCCAATGGTGAATCCCAGCTCATTTCTAATTCACCACCAAGTTTCGCAGGAGCAATAGGATTAAGGGTGCTTGGGTCAGCATTGCACCTGCCTGTTAGATGAAATGGAGATGACTGGTTTAGACGCAGAAGCTTGTCCCTCAAACTTTGACCATCACAATCAACTATGTCTCTGCTGTGGATCGTAAATTTTTGTGTTTCTGGGTTTATGCTTATCACCTGATAAGTGCCCCCAGGAGTTTCAAACTTAAGTTCTCCTGTAGTAACGTTGCAACTAAAACTTGAGTACATGGGATCGCCACAACGTGGTCCTGTGCTAAGTGGATATGGAATAAAGTTTGTACCACAAGTCTTACAGGTCCTGCAATTGGATGCTGCAAAAGGAGGACTCTAGCGCTTTAGAAAATAGAAACAATTACTTCCAATCATATGGTCACACAGCAAAGAATTTAAGAGGGGGATAGAGAAAAATGATACCTATATCATAATATGCCACGCGTACATTGAGATCACATCCATTCTCATACTCCTCTTGAAGATTGTTCAAGTCTTCAGTCCAAATCCAGCACACTGGGTCACCACTAGCAGCACGCCTTGTGATTTTAGGATCTTGATAAGAATATGCATAGCATTGACAATTGTTAAGGCATTCTAATTTGCATTCCATTTCATTCTTAGCATTAAATTGAGCATCCGGGCTCCCTACTTTCATCATTTTTAAACTCAAAAACGTGTCACTCTTAGCGTTCTCTCTGCACACATTTGTTTTCCTGCTGCATCCACCTGAGAAGTCGCCAGAATCCCAACTTTCCGGAGCGTTAGGCGTGAACCCAGGCAAACACTTGCACATAAAGTCATACTTACTATTGCAGCTGCCAAAGTTACCACAAGCATTATACACGCTGCATCTGTCTCGTGGCTCTGCCCAAACCAAGGACCAAACTTTCTGTGAATCCATCTTCAAATACTGAAGCTGGCCAGAGTATGTCATAACCAATCTTGTGCCGCCATACAGAGATGAAGTAGGAAAAAGTACAGAGTTATTTGGAGATAGTCTCTGGGTGAAATTCGACAGTAAATAAGATATTACAGAAGACATTTCACCTGACCCAAAAAATGCACCTGTCGCACTGCTTTTCCAATACCTGATAGATCTTTTCCATATTATATATTGGCTCTCTCCTTGATCCTCCTGAAATGAGAAATTCCCTGGCGCTGGATCATCATAACTTTTCCAAGAAGTTAGTACCAAGTTTTCATCCATTTTCATGCCTGGGAGAAATGTATCTGTTGGATTTGCAAAACTCTGCCAGACTATCTTCACCGAATCACCTCCCTGTTCTTCATCGCGTACGATAAGATTTCCACTATCCATTAACTTAGCTGTCCTGGGCGCTGAAGATGACATTTTAAGATTTGTACCCCAGTAAGATCTCCCAAGTCCATCTGAAACTCTGAGATTGCCATCTTCAGCTATGGCAAGAACACCCCCGGCATCAGAAAGTGGATTGTCTCGGTTAGCAACCCACACAATTGTAGGTGGATTTGAGTTGTAGTACCATATTCCCACATATCTTCCACGACCAAAGCTTCCATTAGGGGTGAAGAATCCTAGCTTAAATATTTCTCCGGCGGAAATAAGAGTATCCCCTTCCTTTTCACTCAAGAAATTGTTAATGCTTATGACATCCCTAGCAGAGCAATGCATTAAAGTTAAAAAAAATGCATGAACAAAGAATACAAGCAGCATGTGATTTGTAGATCGGTTGGGCATTATCTTCATTCTGATCTTTCTCCTTGTGTTTCTCATAGGACTGTCTCTCAAGTACTATGTTTGGTGATGGCTGCTCATCCAATTTTCGCAGGGCTACCCTACTCATTGAAATAAGGAACTCTCTTTATGCATGTCATAACGTCAAATTGTCACTTCAGTAAAGTTTTGTTAGTGGACAATGGTATGCTTAGGACTTTATTGGTTGAGCAATCCAACTCATTTTTTTTTAAAATTCACTCATTGTGACATTTAAAATGTTGTCCCAACCATACTAGGTGAAATGATCATTTTAAACAAATCTGCATGAGAGGTAATTTAACAAACTGTCAAATTTAGGGCCATACGAAATAAGTGTCCAAAACCATGTCATAAGTAATTGCTTGAAGTTGAAACTAAAAAAGCTTCAACCGTTCGCCATAAGGATCATTACAGGGTTATCGTTCAGTTCCTCGTGAGCATAAACGGTCACAGGGAAGCAGAAAGTGTGCCGCTGTTGTATCTGCTAGTGACATGCTATAGTAATTGGTGGTGTGATTGGTATGCAGTGGCCGAAGATCGAAGTTAAATAATTGATGGAAAAGGCAAACTGAGGGTAGTGATGTCAATATTGCTCCAGTTTGTCAATTTGATCTTTCTTTATGTGGGTCACCTTGGCTTTACTTTGTTGTTCATCATGTTTGAGATTTTAAAAATATTGAGCGGGGTTATATCTTTAATCAAGCATTACAAATGCTTGTTGGCTTGCTGCTTATATTGTGCAATAATTAGATAATTGTCCATGATTTGCCTTGAAAAGTGTGCATGACTCTTCATGACGCATACAGTTGCCCAATCGCCCTTCTGT
>JANTPZ010093516.1:0-10778 GCA_025593235.1 Vachellia pachyceras | reverse complement strand
TAATTAATAACTTTAAATATAATAATTAATAATTTATTAATTAATCTAATGGAACATTTTAAAAACCATTTAATGTATAACATTAAAACAATAATTAATTTATTTAATTCAAAATTTTAAACGAATTTGAAACAATAATTAAATAAAATTGAAAAAATATTAAATAAATAAAATTCAATATTCACATAAAATTTTAAATTAATAAACAAAATTTTAAATACAAAACTAACTGTCCGTATGGGGCCTGGGGGGCTGGGGATCCTCGGGCTGGGGGGTGGGGGTGGGGTGGAGGGGTCATGCTCGGTAGCGGAGGTAGCTCAGGTGCAGATGCGCCAAGGAAGGCCGTCTGGTATGCGATCTGCAGCATGACATTCGCAGCCTGCCTCCACATCTCGAACTGAGACTGCATCTGATGCACCTGCTGCGCCTGCTGATACATCAGCTCCTGCTGCTACTGCATTTGCTGCTGCTGCAACTACGCCTGGAAGTCCTCTCTATCCATCTCCCCTGGTGCGTTGTGCCGCCTAGGCCCAGATGTAGTCCCCTGGGAAGCAAAAACAGAAGAGGAAGTCCCAGCCTCATATCCTCGACCCCCATAGACAAGGGATCGGGTTGCCCCGAACCCAAACCTTGGGAGTCGACCGGGGTGCTTGTCACGCCCCTCCATGGCTACCCTCAGAGAGGCAGTGGGGTCTACAGCAGATTCCTGAGACTCCCTCAACTCAGCGTCTGTACGCTGAATACGACTCTGTACTCGCAAAAATTAAATTAAATTGTTAAATAATAAAAATATTAAAAAATACAATTATTAAATAATTAATTATATATTTACTAATTTAAAATTAATTCAATACTTAATAATAATAATTAGTTTTAAATATTTTAACAAATAATAATTAAAAATTAACAATTAATTAAATACTTTAAAAATACTTACAATAATCTCCTCGGTCTCCTGCGTCAAGGGAGATCCATCTGAGTGTCTGTGAGTTGTCACAAACATCTCCCCGTAGGTCGCCTTCCGACCCTCCCTCTGCGCCGCCCCATCCAACTCCGAGTATGCGACGGAGAACGGCTTCGATCCTGCCGTATGATGGATCGTCTGCTGGGACCGACTCCTCGCAACCTTCCTCGCCACGGCCTGTTGCTCTGGCGACCTCCTAAACCGAACAAATCTCGCCCAGTCCGCCGCATCGACCTCGTCTGGGACGTCCGCCTCCAACTCCTTAATGGTCCTGGTCCCATCCCCCTCCTTCTGGTGGTACAGGCGATTCCGCCTGTTCTTCCACCCTTTCCCCATCTTTGAGATGGCGAACTCCCTGTGCGCATCTCGTACAACAAACTTTCCCTACATCAGATTTCAAAATTAAAGTTAGTAAATTATTTATTAATTGAAAAATATTAATTTAAATAATTTAAATATATGAAACAATAAAAATTTTACCTTCACTTTTTCCCACACACCATTCTTTAGGCTCTGCTAGACCCTTTTCCAGGTCTCAGCGCTGATGTCAAACTGGAGGAAGTTTCCTCCCTGCTCAGTCAGGTAGCGGTTGAAGAGTTGACCGCCCTTCCCCCGCGGCTGCCGGGTGATGTCGTCCCAGTCCACGACCACCCTCTGATCATTAGGGAGTTGGTGTACATCCCTTAGTGTGAGCTTCCTCGTAACGGTCGCCCCTATCAAATCTGCAAATTGAATTTATACATTTATTTCTAAAAATAATCATCTATTACATTAATAAAAATTTAACTAAATAAAATGTGACAAATTACATAAATTAAATATTTAAAATTACTAAGAAAATTATCTAAATCATATTAATTAATAAACAATTTAAATACAACATTTTAATTAAATAATGAATTAATTGTTTACTTACCTCGAATGTTGATCTCAAACCCTGTCGATCGGCTAGCAGACAGGCGCTGAAAACCTTGCTCCCTCTCTATCTCCTCGTCCTCAAACCTCTCAGCCTCTTCGACTGAGATGTTAATATTGCCCAGTTCAAAATCATCGACGTTAAGCATAACGTCACGCTCCCCCTGACCATCACCGACGTCGGGGAACATAGGCTCCTTCCCGTGCCTTCTACTCTGATCCTAATCAGCCATCTGAAAAAAAATTTAATTTTAAAAAAAAGTTAAAAAATAAAACTATAAAATATTAAATTAAAATTAAAAGCAGAAAATAACTTTAAACTAACCTCTGATTTGACGCTTTGGAAAGTCGAAAGTGAGAAGAGAGGGGGAGGGGTGTTATTTATAGACGCTGAATTAGCAGCGGTTTTAGACAAACCGCTGCTAATTAGCAGCGGTTTAAAGGAAACCGCTACTATAACCGTTGCAAAACTAGGGCAAATTCTCGGGAAATGTCGATATTTAGCCGCGCTTTGTCTTAACAACTACTAATTGACAGACTCTTGGTTTTTGCAGCGGTTATTAGTGAAAAAACTGCTACAAATTCCGATGCAAATTAGTAGCGGTTTATCTAACCGCGACCGTAACCGTGGCTAATTTCGACCTTTCACTTCTGCAATGGTTTGTATTTAATGAAACCGCTGCTAAATTTTCATTTAACCGCTACAAATTGCAAAATTATATTGCCGTCGCCTATTAGTAACGCTTTGCCCGAAAACCGCTACTAAACCTATGATTTAGTAGCGGTTTTTGGAACTGCCACTATTTTACCGCTGCTAAATATCATATTTTTTTTTTGTAGTGTATGCTTGACTCGTGCAAATCCAAGTTGCTCATCAACCCTTCTCAACGACCATAACTGCACCTCATCACCCTCCTGCAAATTATTAGCTTGCACAATATATCTCCAGCCATGAGTCAAATATAGTAGGTGGCAGAAGTTGTCACTTTCCATCTTTTCAGAATTAAGTTGAACTCTCGAAGATCTTGATCCAACACCAACACTTGAATACCTTGAGGCTTATATTTAAAAAAAAAAAAGAAATTCGGCAACTAAATTTATGTATGCCTTTTCAAATGTTACATTGACATTAATTATTTCTTTCAATCATTCAGGCAAAGGAAACCCTCTACACGAACACTATGATTATACCAAAACAGGAAAAAAGAAATAAAAGGTATTTGCGAGTAAAAAATAGGAAACAAAATATAGAAATACAGTAAATGCATATGTAGGTACATAGTTTTTTAACAAGTGTTATTCTAATGGAGAAAATTCTTTTAAAGGTACTCTTTAGTATTAAATGTAGTCGACCTCTCTGAACGAGGATTTCACCGTATTGCAATGAACAAACTCTTTTTAACACACTTTTTTGTTTCTCTCATCACACTCAATAAAGGTTATCATCATGATGTGGTTGCAGAAACATCATACTCATTACCTGTATAATTTAAAGGGAGATTTACTGTGTGGTCCCACATAGTGAAGATATTTAGCAAATGATCCCAAATTTTAAAATATTTAAAAAATGGTCCCATATGCAGCGCATGGTGTTGTCACTTGACAACCCCTGACAACACCATGTGCTGTATTGACAACATCTTGTGTTGTCAATGGGACCATTTTTTAAATATTTTAAAATTTGGGACCATTTGATAAATAAATCCCTTATTTAGGACTCCACATTAAATTTCCCTAATTTAAATCATTTGAGATAAGCTTGTGGGAATTGATACCAGGAAATATTTTTTTTAAAAAGGAAATTCTATTGACTCGTGCCGTGTGAAAGTGTTATATGAACATGGCTGCAAACTTGCAAGGTCAATATAAATGAAGATAGCTTCATCTTGCCAACTTGTAATTTGGAAAAAAACATATAAATATTTCATTTTTCTGAAAAATAAAAAAACAGGGAATGTCAAAACCGACTCTTATAACATCGTTGTTTCTGAGATCTCCTATTTGTATTAAAAGAGCAAATATGGAGAATTCATAATAACCTTAAGAATTGTTCCAAAATAATGGGGATGCCACCACAAGTTAATTACATAAAATAAACAATATATATTATTATAACTGTATAAACAGCCATGAGATTACTAAGTTATTGTTAGTAAAAAAAAGAAACGCATTTCATGGATATTTGCGACCAGAATTAAGTAATATTACCAATTTTTTTAAAAAAAATTTGTTTGGATTGGGTGAGATAAAATGGCGTAAGATTAGATTCTGATTCCATTGTTGAGTTTCGGTAGTACATTATGGGACCGTTTAGGAACACGGTGGATAAGTAATTTTACGTAAGTGGAGATAAATATTTAAAAAATATTATCTCATTTTGCGGAAAAATATTGTTGAATGTGCGTTTGGACTCAGCATAAGTTTAGTCAAATGGGGTTTATGTATGTTTGAAAAAATAATGCTAATTATTGCATGCCCATTATTTATTTATTTGCATCATTAGGTTATATATTATTTTATTAGTTTGAAGAAAAATGATAATTATAAATAATATAATTATCTTGTTTAACCTTATGAAGTTAAACTAATGAGATTTGTATTAAGAATTAGAGGAATTTTTTTTTTTTGCATGGATTAAGCGATAGGAATTTAATACTCCGCTTCAAACTACTTGTTTATCTTGAAATTATTATTTTGGAATTTCAATTGAACGTTCATTATTTCAATAAAGTTATTTTAATCACTTTAATTAAAACACAAATATCATGAAAGCCGTATGATTTTTTATGTTATTTCAAAAATTATATATATATTAAAAATATTAAATTACCTTGTTAATATAACCTTTTCAAGTGCAATGGTCATCTTGGCTTTAATGTCTCTCATTAAGTATTAAAAAAACTAATACCAAGCAAAAAAAATTAAAATTTTCAAAATTACTTTTATGGTAGAGAGAGTAGAAATTTTTTAATCATATTTATAAGTGACGTCATTAAATTTTTCATACAGATATACAATTTAAATTTTTATTTATTATTATATTAACTTTGCTTTCATGATGTATAATATTAAATAAGGATAAGTGGAAAAATATATACAATCTTTTCAAAGCGGAGTGATTTTCATAAATGTCGTACATCTTTTTTACGTGGAACGTAGTTATGCTCCCTTCAACCTTATATGGAACATTTGAATCAATTCATGCAATATCTAAAATTGCATCATTTTTAAATAATTGTATTTACTTTTGCACTCTTTCAAAATATAATTATATTAAATGCTTGTAGTAAAAAATTTTATTGTGAAAATTCTATCATAAATTGTTCTTAATTGTCATGGAGACGCCACATGGTATGCACCTTTTAAATGCCTTTTTTTTTCATTTCCTTGATTTGATTTTGATGAAATAAAATACCATAATCAGCAAATAACATCAAGAGCACTGAATTCACATAATCAATTGAGGAGATTACAATTCAAAAGAGCCAAAAAAAAATCACTATCAATTCTTCTAATAAAGGATTCAAATCCTTAGCCTAAAAGATTCTTCAACCTAGTCAAAGTTAGATTACTGCATTACCTGAAGAAAAAACAACAACAACAACAAAAACAAAAAACTAATTACTTACAAAAACTAACCAGTTTTTTTTTCCAATTTCTTCGTCTTTGCTTTGATCTGATGAGTTTCAGTGATTAACGAAATCAAAATGGATAAACATTTCTGCTAAATCCGTTCACATTGGTGAAGAACCCAACCAAATCTTGCTTGTAAGGTAAGTATGATCTTCTTTTGTCACCCTCCTTCCTCGCTCTAATCATCACGTAGTGTTCTCTGGTCCCCACGACGCCGTTGTGCTCTTCGATTTCCTTACGGAGTCATTTTCATCTCGCTAGAGCTCGCCCTCTCCGGCATTGCTTTCATGTTCGCATCCTTTTCGGAGCTAGCCCGCTTCTTGGTGCTGGTCACTGTCAAGAACACGAAAGCATCCTTCTCATCGCTGTTGCTCTGGAGCTTCAAGTCTCAGAACGTCCATAGCTTCGAGAACCCTATGGAATTTGTAACCCCCTAGACAATTAAACCATATATTGTATTCAAAATTAATTATGCAACTCTTAACCCTCTATATTACTCCTAGCCTCCCACCTGGGTCTAAGCTAACTCCACACTTGAATGTGAGTCACAATAAAACCTGGCATCCCTCCTGGGTCTAGGCCGACTCCCCACCTGAGTGTGAGTCACAATAAAACCTGACCTCCCTCCTGGTTCTAGGCCGACTCCCCGCCTGAGTGTAAGTCACAATACAGCCAACCACTATGATCAGTAGTGGGGCAACCACGGATACATTCACAATACATTACAAAAATCCCATCATCACAAGATCACCCAACTACTTTCATACACCTAATTTGTCAATTCCCCACAAATGCATAAATTCACAACATGTTACGGATAAAGATAACATATGAATAGCTCATCAAACATATCTCTAAGCAAAACATATCCTTTATATATATATATAAAGAAAATACTTCTCATTTCACAAAAATTAAACATAGAAAAATAGAGATAAGATTCGTAATACATAATTAAGGTATCGAAAATACCTTACAATCCATACAAGCATATAAAATGAATTAACATCGGTTACCTCAACTCCGACATACTTGAAAGCTCAAGCCACAAAGCACCCATTACAATCAAGTTAATCTACACAATAATGTAGATACAAATTTAATATACTAAATTAAATAATCAACTTCACTATGTACATTTACGTTCTTGAAATAATCATTTAAAATTCATAGTCATTAATAGACTCTCTACTATTTAATCTAACATAAAATTCAATCACTTCCCTCAACCCAAAGATTTAATTAATTCACAAATCAATTTCGATTACACAATTCCCAATTAAAAGTTTAGGGTTTTTTCAATATAAAATTGTTAAATCATATATACTCTCAATCTTTTCAACATGATAAGTTGATTAACACTTCAAAAGTAATTTCAATAACACTTATAAATCATTCAACCCCAAATCTAATATATGCAAATCACCTATGAAGAAAAAATTATAAATTGATTGAATCAAATAATTATTTTAAATTATAACAGCAGTCAAATCATGAATCCAAAAGAAGAAAAATTAACCGTTATTACCCCTTTACCTTTTATTAGACAGTTCGTGATAAAACCCAATCTTTATCTCAAACCCTAATCTTAAATTTTCATCTGATCAGCTTGATATTACTACCATTAGAAAGAGAAAATTATTTAGAAAAACTTTTATGAAGGAAGAAATTTAAAAGGAAGCATTTTTTATTGCCTAATTGATCCCAGAATAACATCTAGATCCCAAGTTGCCGCCAACGCCATCTAACGCAGAGGAGGAAAAAACCTAAGGCACTAACATTATATACACGCACACGGTGTGACCAAACCCTTAGATTCTTTCAATTTTCCTTCATTTATTTAATAAATAAACACACACACGTGATGCAAGCAACAAAACCACTCTTTTTTTTCTATTTTTTATACATATATATATATATATATATATATGAATATACATCTCAGTAAGTGGGCCATGTACCCTAATATATATTATATTTATTTTTTTATAAAATCATCTTTTAATCATTTAAGATTTTCTTCAATTATGATAGAGTCTTTTTTTTTCTTTTACTCAAATGATTGCCTAATAAATTATATTTAACATAAGCATTATTTACATATAACAATTAAATTTTTAAATAAATAATTATTTTTTAAAGGTAATTAAATCTTCTAAATAATTAAAAACAGGATGTTACAGAATTACTCTTCTCGCACCTCTGATTCAAAACCTCCCTTGTCTTCCTGTTGGACCACCTCAAGTACGATCCACTGGCGGCACTCTTCTCCATTCCACGGATTCAGAGTTTGCCAACTCTGGCGACGAAACGTCCCACCGCTCCACAAAAGAGTTTCTTCAACGGTAGCTGGCGAGGAAAATCTCCGCCGCCATCGCAACACTCCTCCACAAAGAGAGGGAACTTAGGACGGATCTGGCTGTTGTGGAAGAGCTCATCAACAGAAGCCAATGCCTGAGAGAGATCACCACAAACAAAGCTAAACTCCTCCTGTTTATCTACATTATTATTCAAATCTGGCTCCTCAATCCTAAGCTTGGCACCAAAATCAAGAACAAATTCTGCAGAAACAACAACAACGCCACAGAGTGTAAGAGGAGGAGAAGCTAACACGGAAGCTATTTTTGGTGCTGCCAAAAATAATTTATTATTTGTCACAAGAAAGTATCACTAGTAAAAAATAACCATATACCTGCGGATTTTTCCTGCGGAAAAAATCCGCAAGTAAATTTTCTACAGATTTTAAATCCGCAGGTAAATTAATTTTTTTAAAAAAAAATTTTGAAAAAATTACCTACGGATTTAAAATCCGCAGGAAAAATTAATTTTTTAAAAAAAATTTAAAAAAATTACCTGCGGATTTTAAATCCGCAAGTATTTACCTGTGGATGTTTTTCGCAAGTAAATCCGCATGAAATTACCTGCGGAAAAAATCCGCAGGAAAATTTCCTGTGGATTTTATTTCCGTAGGTAATTTTACCTGCGGATTTAAAATCCGCAGGTAATTTTTTACATAATTTTTTTGATAAAAAACATTTTCTAAAGTTTAAATAAAATTTACCAAAAATTAAAATTAAAAAATTTTAAAAAAATTATAAAAAATAAAATAGTTTATTTTTATGTTTTTAGCATATTTTAGAGTTATATAAGTCTTGGTTAGTTAAAGTGAGGGAGTATATATAATTATTTTACTCAAGTTTTATTTAAATAGGTAAAGTATAATAAATTTATTTTACTCAAGTTTTATTTAAATAGGTAAAATATAAATAGGTAAAGCATATTATTAAAAAAATATGGAGCAATATTTAAAGTTTTTTTATAATGTATATAATTTTATTATGACCTTTTAAAAAAATTTTCCAAATTCTTTTTTTATGAGATATTTTTTAATTCTTTTAATAAAAATACCTGCGGATACCTGGGAATTTGGAATCCGCAAGTATTTTTTTACTTTTTTCAAAAAAAATTCTAAATCAATTATATTTTGGGAAAATGATGGAAAAAGTACATTGAAAACAGTGAATTCCATAAAGGTGATTCGAAATTTTAAATCCCTGACACATGCTAGTACCTTGCGCACCTTTACCCAAGTTTAAAGGAAATGTCATTACTGCCCCTGAAACAGCAGCCTTCAGTACCTCACGCGTCTTCACCCAAGTTTAAAGAAAATGAAATGATGGATTCGATTATGTTGATATCCGGATTCAATTATGTTGATCTAAACCACCGTATTATTGCACGGTTTTCAAAGCATACCTTCTTAATCGATTCGCCTCATTATTTGAATCGAATCAACCTCATTGTGAGAGTGGGAAAAACGGTTTATAAAGTTGAAAGTTCAAAATGATGTAACTTCCTCATCTCAACTCCAAAATTGACAAATGACCTATCATTAGAAAACTCTTTGAGTCTAGTTTCCAATGAAACAAATTTCAGAATGATTTTATTTCTTATTTGAGAGATATTTGAAAAAAAAACAAACATATATCAGGAATATGTATATTCCTGACATGTGTTCAGTTTTTTGATAATATCTCGCAATCCAGGTCTTCAATTGATATGAAACCTGTTCCATTTGAAAATAGACTCAAAGGGATTTCCAATGATAGGTCATTGGTCATATTTGGAGTTGAAATGAGTAAGTTACAGCATTTTGAAGTTAAAGCTTTCTAAACCATTTATAAAGAGTATGGTCATTCGAATGAGCTTTTTTTCCATTCGAATGACCATTCTAAACTGAATTTTCCCCCAACGGTTTAGAAAAGTCCCCTCCAAAGGTGTAGAAAGTCCACTTTTCTAAACCTTTGGGGAAAAAGTCGGTTTAGAATGTTCATTCGAATGGACAAAAAGCTCATTCGAATGACCCTACTCTTTATAAACGGTTTAGAAAGCTTTAACTTCAAAATGCTGTAACTTGCTCATTTCAACTCCAAATATGACAAATGACCTATCATTGGAAATCTCTTTGAGTATATTTTCAAATGGAATAGGTTTCATATCAATTGAAGACATGGATTGCGAGATATCATCAAAAAACCGAACACATGTCTGGAATATACGTATTCCTAATACATGTTTGGTTTTTTCAAATATCTCTCAAATAAGAAATCAAATCATTCTGAAATTTCTTTCATTGAAAACTAGACTCTAAGGGCTTTTCAATGATAGGTTATTTGTAAAATTTGGAGTTGAAATGAGCAAGTTACAGCATTTTGACGTTCAAGCTTTCTAAACCCTTTTCAAAGAGTATGGTCATTCGAATGAGCTTTTTATCCATTCGAATGAACTTTCTAAGCCGAATTTTCCCCCCAAAGGTTTAGAAAAGTGGACTTTCTACATCTTTGGAGGGGACTTTTCTAAACCGTTGGGGGAAAATTCGGTTTAGAATTGTCATTCGAATGGACAAAAAGCTAATTCAAATGACCCTACTCTTTAGAAACGGTTTAGAAAGCTTTAATTTCAAAATGTTGTAACTTGCTCATTTCAACTCCAAATTTGACAAATGACCTATCATTGGAAATCCCTTTGTGTATAGTTTTAAAGGGAATAGGTTTCATATCAATTGAAGACCTGGATTGCGATATATCATAAAAAACCGAACACATGCCTGGAATATACGTATTCCTGATACATGTTTGGTTTTTTTCAAATATATCTCAAATAAGAACTCAAATCATTCTGAAATTTGTTTCATTGGAAACTAGACTCAAAGGGCTTTCCAATGATAGGTCATTTGTAAAATTTGGAGTTGAAATGAGCAAGTTAC
>JANTPZ010093515.1:0-13616 GCA_025593235.1 Vachellia pachyceras | reverse complement strand
GGTGCTCCGTTTTCCTGAATCCCTTTATCTCTCTTTGGTTTAAATTCCTAAATGCTTTGCTCTTGTGTCTAAAATGTTTAGTGGCTAAGCACTTTGTTATAGGATTATTTTGAACCTTTGCATGAATTGAGATTGAATAATACTCTCTTTGGTGATTAGTACTTTGATTAGTACATGGATATTTGAATTCATAATGCATAGATTGTTATTACAAATTAATTTGTAATATTTTTAATTTTTTATATAGCCGGTTCGACCCCGGGTTAACCCCCGGTTCGACCTCTTACCCTTGACCCAGTGTCTCGACCGGTTCGTTGTCCGATCCGGTTTTTTGAACCTTGATTTAAAGAGATATCATATTTAAATACATATAATATTATTACATAAATATCCCTTATAAACAAATATGAAAAGTATCTATTACGGTAATAGCAGTGTTGAACTCAAGTTTTGAACTCAGAGTTTACCCATATAGCTTTTCTGAAGTTTTTGATTCCTTAAGATTCATTTTTTAAAGACTAATTCAAACATATTGTACAGTAGACACAAACCATTCCAACATCCACAAACTAACACGACCTTGCTCTAGGTGCCACCCTCTTTCTCTTTTATGAATCTCAACATTATCAAGATTTTGATATACATACATATAGATATATATATATGGCCTGAAAAATAAATAAAAATACACATATGAGTTAATGAGTCCGTTTGGAAAAGTGGTAGAGAAGTACTTTTAGGCAAGTTGAGGTAAATATGTGGAGGAGATTGTCTCGTTTTACGGAAAAACACTGTTGAACGTACTTTTAGATGAGAGTTAAATGTTTCCAAATAAACAATTTAACTGTGTATGATCAGCAGAAATAAGATACAAGCCTTGTGCTCACCGGACACTCCACCTACGTCTCTATGAGGTTGATTGAGAATGAAAGATAATGACACATGATGATATTGCATATATTTATTTATAGCTGCTATTTAACTTTTATGAGTGTTCACCATTTTTGTACAATAACAATCTGTACGTGTTTATGTTTCACCCCTTTGCATATATATATATATATAATAACTTATGATCGTACATGTGATCAGGTCTTGTAGGTGAGAAGAAATTGGTTACTTCCCCTTCATAAATTCACACACATGCATGTAGGTCCGCCCTTGCCTCCCATTGATTCATTTTCTACCACTGCTTATATATATACAGTACGTCCCTCCAAGCATGGTTTCATTAAATTCGCATCGCAAGCTTCCATGGATCAGTCAATCTCTGATAAAAATGTGTTCGGTCGGAGTTGAGGGCAAATCCCAGCTGGCATGAGCGAGAGATGAATATGAAGTGTTAGTTATGTAGGGAAAAACACCTATAAAACTTGGTCTGTGTTTTATGTAATCGAGGATACTGCCTAGTTATTCGGCTACATGCAATAAAAATAAGACAACTCTCCAAAATTAAACAGATCATTCTTGTCAAGAGTAGAGGAACATATCACAATAGAATCATAAAGCCAAAAGAGTCCATGGGAGGGAGAGAAGAGCTCAAAGACTTGAGAGCTTGCCTTGCTTGGACTAGCATCGAATGCCTTTTAAATGTGACTGTCACCTTAACTCTCTTGAGAACAAACGATATGAGGCTTTTACTAGCTAGTACATACATCAACGCGTTATATACGGAGATTTAGTGATGTGAGACCTTCTTTTTGACACAAGCCACCACACTGTAAATAGAACAGTGATACTAATGATTGGGTTGTAATTAGTAGGTAAGTAAAAGAGATAGCGAGGAGGGAGACAAGGAAGAGGAGAGGAGTTACATGAGATGGACCCAAATGGACCACACAAGCATATGAGCTTAGCCCTGGTTCCGCCCAACACGCTCCCAAATATCCAGCTTCACTCATATTCCACATGCATCTTGCTATTAAAACCTCACCCACCAACCGTATAATCTAAAGCTCACTCCCTGTATTCATGTCCCATTGATTATATACTGTTATCCATCTTCAAGTCATTCTGTTACTGTTCCTGCAGTAATATTCTTCCTCCAAATTCTCTCTCTGTTAATCTCATCGATTTCACATTGTTTGCTTCCTCCAAGTACGTGGCTGTATTTATATATTTGTGAAGGAATATGGTGGGTAAGTTTAATTTCACTTCACTTTTGTATTAAAAAGAACAGCTTCAGTTAACGTACACCATCAAGTGATTCGACTGTGACGTAAAACAATTAGGCCGAAACGTTAATCTAGACTTGTTATCTGCCAACCATATATATATATATATATATACACGTACACACACACACACACCCCTTTAATTAAGGGCACGTAGGAAATTAAATTGGGATAATCAATGAGCTGGGCAAATATATGACATGCTTGCATATGGATGGTTCAAATAATTAATGATCTAGCTTAATTGGTCGGCTTGGATCGGACGATGGGCAAATCTTAATATTATTTCTGAAACAATATATACCAGTAGTCTTAATTAAAACAAACAACAGAACGTGACCACGTGTCTGTTTAGCATTTGATGATGATGACTTAAAGCGAAACTCAATAATTTAATTAACTACTATAAAATCCGATCGTGTGTATTCGAAACTTGTGGTGGTGATGGTGGAACTTATCCAATGAGACAGAGCACATGAGAGGTATAGGGAAAAGTTGATGATAAACCCCACATGCACGTCGAGGAAGAAGAAGAAGATGAACACAGTATATAATATATATGGTTACAGGGACGACAATGCAGGTACCTATAAGCTTGGCTATATAGAGCTCCTTCCATCCATGATCACAAATAATAACATATAATATATAAACAGGGTCAATAAATATTTGAATGTGAAGCTGATCAGATACGTACGTACCTGATTTATGCGTCTCTTATAATCTGTCTAAACAAGTCGCCATCAAGCCCTCACATGGCATGAGCTTTCAATAACTCTCTCTGCAGCCTCTCTCAGCTTTCAAAATAGGCCCCCCACCCCCCTCCCAAAAAAAAAACATTATTTCAATCTTCATTCATACATGCTTGTAAATTGTGTATCTGTATATAGTTACTATATATATAGCCGTAGCTACTATATATAAATTGTCGTAGCTGCTAGTTAGCTAGGGATTGAGTGTTTGAATGGGAAAAAATGTACAAGGTTGAATATAATAATGTGTTTGTTTGGGAACGCGATAGAGAAGTACTTTTACGCAAATCGATATAAATATGTGGAGGAGATTATCTTGTTTTACGAAAAAATACTGTTGAACGTGCGTTTAACTTTTGCAAACACTGCTACAAGCAAGCCCAATATGTATGTAAAACTTAACATCGATCAGTAATATAATGTTTTGAGAGAACTGTTAATTAAATGATCGATTTTGTGAAACGCTATGGAAGATATAGCGCTATTGTACAACTTTAGTAATAAAATTTTCAGCACATAGTTAAGTTTTGAATGGTATAATAGTAAATACAATTTTTAAAAAGCAGAGTAATTTCACAATTTCATTGAGTTGACTCAAACGTTAATCAAGCTTTATAACAGGCAGTTTGGATCAATCTAACAAAATTGGCAACATTACTCTACTTTTTTAAGAAAATATTTATACTTTAACACCTTTCAAAATTTGATAGTTGTTAGATGTTTATACTGAAAAACTTTATTGCACTTTTACCCTATAATATATGTAAAACTTGAAGTAATTTGAGATTTAATTTCATCTTTTTCACACATCAACTATACATATTAACATATCAGAGTATATATACATAATACATATTGATCAGTTCTTTGCAAATATGGACATGAACATAGTTGTGAATAAGGGTGTGTTAATTGTCAATCAGACATTTAAGTTTTAGAATTTAATTTTGTGATTACAACTGAAATTAACGTATTTACAATTTTCCTAATAAATATCTGCAACTCATCTTTTGATTAAAATTTTTTTAAAGCTTAATTATCATTAGATAGAATATTTAGAACCTGAGTGTCATTCTTCCTAGACCTTTCATCTAATAAAATATCAAATTCAAAATATGACAAATGTATATATACTAAAAGTTACAAGTAACCAGGATTTATTGGTAATTCAATTTCCTGTTTCAGGGTATATTTATTTTTATCCATACATAACATGATCAAAATAAAATAAACTTCATATTATTTTTTATACATAAAATTTAAGTGAGTTGTATTTATGATAATATTTACGGGAGAACTTACATAGGTATTGACAAATCACTCTCCAATAATGTCATCGTATTGTTAACATGTTAGGATTTGAAATCACGTATTGTAAATAACTACTCATTGGTTCCAATCCATGTGATTAATTTCATAATGAATTAATTAAATTGATCTTCATAATTAAAAAATCATGCTTTTTTTTGTTAATTTCATGATTAACAAAAAAAATTCATGATTTACGTGGAATAATATTTTTTCCTATATATCATGCTCAATGTTGGGATATGTGAACATGCATGTTTCTTGTACCCTCAAATTACGTCACTTTGCCATAAATTTTTCGACAGCCAATAATGATTATTTTAAAAGTATATATATAGATCGAACACATATAGACTTTAAACAAATATATATATATGGGTTAAATATTGACTTCAAATATAACTATATATAGTGTAGGGTAAACGAAACCCCGTTTCTAGGTTTGACTCTGTGAACTTCATAACCAAGAGTCAAGAGTTGGCCCAAAAAAAACATTCCGTTGAAGAGGCAATATATACCGTACCATATATATAGTTTAATAAAGCTGAATCTCTGGAATTCTTTATTTCCCTCCATTTTTAGGTTTAATTTTCATGCTTTCATATAAAACATCGCCTGGTGTGTAGTGGTAGAAAGTTTTCAGGGCTGATAATTAAGGAAAATAGATAGAGTCCATTTAGGAACGCACTAAAAAAGTACTTTTACGTTAACGAGGTAAATGAAATTATCTCATTTTATGAAAAGACATTGTTGAACGTGTGTTTAATTTGTTTTAACGCTAAGTCAAACAAACACTCAAAAATAAATGATTTTAAATAATGACAATATTCCAATTTCTGAGTATAATTAATTAACTATTATATACACGTGTACGAAGCAATTAATGTTATAATTGTTGGCAAAAATCTTGCCAATACTCTCTCTCATACACACACTTGGATATATTAATATAATCTCCATATGATATGCATGTGATTTGAATCAACCTAATCTCAGAGGGCAAAGTGAAGCAGAATCGAGAGAGAGAGAGAGTCAGTAATGGAAATCGCAAATATTCCACCTTCCTATTTTAAGCCGAAATGCATCATCAATTAATCATCCACTCTTATTATATTCCATATCCCAAATATAATGTTTTTTATAATTAAGTTGTACAAAAAAAAAAGGGAAATTAATTCAATTGAACAAATAAAAAAACACATGTTGTGGCTAATTCAAGCCTTTTTTATGGGGGGAAAATGTAATTTTGAGTTTAACCCTCAATTTAGATACAAAGCAACCTCGTTAGTAGTAATAATGTAATATACACATGTTATTTTCTACGTTGTAGCTTTCTTGTATGTTTCTTCATAGCAATAATTGTGATCCTCTTGTGAAAGAAAGGATCAATAATTTCTGCCACACGAATTCTCATTATAAGAAATTTCTTACAAAAATAGAATGGCTTTTATGGTTAGCCACTAAGTATTAATTACATTATAAAAATATTAGTCTTTTTTAGCAACGGATGAATATGTATCCAGCATCATAAACTATTTTTAAAGGCAATATCAACACTTTAAAGTATTTTAAAATGGATCAATACAATTCCGCCCACTCTAATAACGGCCACAAACGAACATTTAACTTTTTTTGACATGTCATTTTTTAGAATGCCACATGTGTATTTTTTTTAAAATTCTCCATTAATAAATGTGTCAATCACGTGTACAAAAGTTGAAATAAAATTCCTTTTAACATACTTAACTCAACTTATATAAAATTATTTTTGAAACGGATTTCCGGTTACACAAACACTTATGTGCGATTTACAGATATCATCGCTTTTGAGGACTGGATTCTTAATTTGTACGAAATATTCTTACCTAACAAAAGATTATCCAATTACATCTCTTGGGGGAAGAGGGGGAAGGAAACAAATGTGAGGATAAGTATATCTAATTATGCCAGCTAATTAAAGGCTAATAAATAATAATGATAATAATAGGCAGCAGAATCGAAGGGGGGTCAAACGCTGTGCAAGTGGGCCCCCTCAGCTTTCAGATTTTTGAAATCTCATCACGCACCGTGGATGCAGCTCACTCCTCTCCTGGAACCTGGTTAGACCTCACCCAAACCCCCGCACGTGCCTCTCCCACTGTTCCTCCTGTGGGCCCCACCATCGCCCGCCACATCACTTCAATCTTCCGTTACCCTGCACCCTCACGCAACAGATCACAATGCTATGTCATTCATTATGCAGGACTCGACACGTGTGGCATCGCCATTCGAGGATCACCAGGACACGCACGGCTGTAAACAGAAAGGAGGTATCGCCAGGAAGCAATCTGACACGTGCTCGTTGGCCCCACATGACTGGACCCCCACCCCTTCCCCTCCTTGTACAATACGACAAACAAGCCATACGTGGGATAACCTCCTCTTCAGCATTTTTTTAGACCGTCGTTTTAGAACACGGGAGAGTGATTTTATGGAAGTTGATGTAATTATATAAAATGAAGTTTTATTTTAATTTATGTACAATTTATTTTAAAGTGAAACCCAAATAAGAGCAATAATGATCTTAATAATAAACACACGTTTATTTTATCTGTCCTCAACTAATAAAACCGGAGTGGGACATACAACTTACGTGCATTGTTCAAACTTTGATAACGTGCTTGTTTGAAAACGCGATAGAGAAGTACTTTTACGTAAGTCGGGATAAATACGTGGAAGAGATTATCTCATTTTGTGAAAAAACACTGTTAAACATACGTTTGATTTTTCCAAACACTACAACAAACAAGTCTAATATAAAAGGAAAAAAAAGATGAATGTAAACAAGTCTATTATGGAACAGTACAGGAGTCTTGTTTTAATGGAAAGTGTTGATAACAGTATAATTAAGAATTCATGTATGATTATTTATGGAGATGAAAATCCCAGTGCGTACGTTTTGTAGAAGATATTATTATTGTGGTTAAGAATAAATAAATCCAAAAGCCAAGGAAGTAGGGGGGAAAGGGAAAAAATTGTGGCTCGGCTCACATGGCCACACCAATAACTCAATAACTCCCCAACTTGGTCTTCCTCATCATATCATTTATAGCCATCTCACTTCTCCTTTCCTCCATACAGCTTCCACCTTCTTCTTCCCTTTGTTCTCTCCTCTCATAATTCTCTCTTTCCTACGCATTATTGCTTCTTTCAAGCTACGTACAGAGCTTCATTTGGCTAACTGGATCCAGATCCATGGGTTCCAGAGATGTATCTAAAGCGAAGTGGAGGAGGAGGAGGCTGGAAGCCAACCGGAGTCGTCGCTCCACCGCCGTCTCCGTCGACAGGAAGATAAAGAAGTTACGGCAGCTGATTCCGGGCGGCAGCCAGCTGAAGGCCGACCGATTGTTTCTCAGGACGGCAGAGCACATCTTGCAGCTCAGGGTGCAGGTGAATTTGTTGAAGGCTCTTTCCAAGATATTCGAACCAAAATAAGTATATAACGTGGTTGCTACCATCATCATCATCGTGTATTTTTCATTTGGCAATCCTAGTGCAACTCGTCTCTTTTTTCCATCTGTATCTCTGTAAGCTTTCTATAGAGGAAACACTTCGTTCTTAATATGGGGAGACATCTATATATTCGGTATTTATTTTGCCCGTATGAATATGAATGTAATAATGTCAAGAAGAGCTGCAGGTGATATCTTCGTTTATCATAACAAGCAAAAGTTGCTTCACTTTTCTTCCTAGCAATTAGCATGGCTATCAGTTTCAGATTCTTGTTAGCATGGCAATTTAAAGTACTTTAAATTGCTGAGAGCTTTCTCAAACGTGATTTTTACATTCACACCGAAATCAAACTTGAAATCTTATATTTAATCGGCTCGTTTGGTAATGCAGTAGAAAAATATTTTTACGTAAATCAAGATAAATATGTGGATGTGATTATCTTATTTTACGGAAAAATACTGTTGAACGTACTTTTAACCTTACTTAACTTTTTACCAAACAAGGCAAATCTGTCCGGTTCCTTCATTATATCCTCCCCATATAATAAACTACATGTTTTCCCCCCTCACATAAGCCGTACGTAGAGTCAACCCCTCTTTTTGGATTTTTAATTCACCTTAGCCTAGGTTAATTTTAAAAGTTACAATAATATATTAGTACTAGGTTTTATAACATTACCAAATGCACATCGCAGATCGACAGCTTCAATTGAACAAGTCTCTAGCACATGGACATAAAAGTTGTTTGCAACCATAGGCAGACCTACATACGTTCAACAGATGCAACCGCACCCTCTGATTTTCAGAAAATTATGTATATATTAGTATTATTTGATTTATTTTGCATCCCCTCGTTTGTTAATTTTGAACCCACTAATTTTTTGTTTAAATTCTTCTCAAAAGATATTAAGAATAAGTCACATTTATCTTATCAAAAAATAGTTTGCATCCTCTGAATCAGGGTATTAGTCCACCAATGTTTGCAACTATCCTTTCTTCTATAAGTTATTTTGTTTAAGGCATCTCTTCTAATATCAATTTGAATATTTATCAACTGAAATTTGCCCATTTCATTGGACTTGACCATAAAAGTTGGTTTTTAATGTTTAGCTAGAGAGGGCAGTTATAATGAAGCTATAATATAATGGGGGAGGCTAGCTAGGGGATCCATGTTTGCTTAATTACCCGTCAACACAGGTTCGGTGTCTAAACACAAACCCCTTGACAAACAATGTGTTTGTTTGAGAATTTCGTTACTTCAACGGTGCATGTAAGTCGAGATAAAACCATCTCAAAAACTATCTCGAAATTCATAAAAACTATCTTGAAATCTATAAAACCATTTAAAAGTTCGTAAACTCATTTCTCCCCACGGAGTTCCCAAACACACACAATACATATTATTATTATTATTATTATTATTATTATTATTATTATTATTATTATTATTATGGATTTGCTTCATCTCTAGCGACCTTTCTGTCCATCTTTTAGCTGCTGCTGCTGCGCGCGCACACACTATTCTGCACTTTACCCAAATACGGCATCAAACTCATCTATGTCGAAGTCAATTAATTGTAAATTCTTCATTAATCATCATTTGACTTTCAAATGTTGTATAGAGTAGTGTTTATATGTATATCCCTCCTACGGAAACTTTTATATATGATGATCAATAACTATACATATATACAATTGTCGAAAACACTTATCCCTAGCTACTACACTCAAACCAATCCTTAACATAATTTACTTCAAGTAATATATATACGTGACCTTCCATTTGTTACTTGTTATGACTTAATTTGATTGTATGAAATTTTCTTTATAAAGGTATGTGTGTTTCAATCATGATATGTAGGATGTCGACAAGTAATGGAATGGAATCACAAGAATATTCAACAGTAAGTCTTAATTAACTTTAGACCTAGTTTTAGCCTGCTACTAGCTAGGTAGGCTTCAAGCTCGTAATTAATTAATTAACTGAACAATTGGTGATCACAGTATCCTACAGTGTATTGCATCATATCAAGATCATATACTTCTAGCTAATTGTTTCTTTATTAATAAACTGGAAATCATTAAAATTGAAACAAGAAATATAACATATAGAAATGCCAAATATGTTCCATATGCAGATAGGTTAATTAAAATTCAAAATTGCTTTTATTATTTTTCACAATTGGACAAAACTGATATGAGCTATGGGAAAAAAACACGAGTTCAACCACTCTGCCAACCTTGAACCAACAACTAGTGGTCGAATCAAACATTAATTAGTCTAATCATGGGGCCCCTAATTAATTCGCTACTATTTAAGATTAATCAATCATCAAGTGTCACCATTTTCGGTAAATTGATGTTCATTTGGTCTTATATAAAAGGTTTGTTTGACAAAGAGTTAAGTAAGGATAAAAACACGTTTAATAGTATTTTTTCGCAAAATGAGATAATCCTCTTCACATTTTACCTCGGCTTACGTAAAAATACTTATCTACCGCATTCCCAAGCGAACCCATAATATAGAAAATGAAGATTTTTTTGGTTCTGTTTATAAGTTATACCATAAAAATTTTCATACAATTTTGTTATTCTTTGATTATTGTGTAAACTTTGTTTTCATATGGTATACTGTAATTAAATATGGGTTGAATCGAAAAGTTGCTAAATTTTAATATAAAGTTAACAATTTTTAAAAATTTCTTGGTTTGATTAAAACATGTTGGAAGGGTATTAATCAGTTCACAGCAATGAATTCATAGCTCATAAATCTATGATAAGTTTAGGTCCGTTATGGTGTTGAATTAATATAAAAATGTGATGACAAAAGATAATGTAGAAGTGTAAGATCCATAGCAAATCCTAATTATTACTCATTAACAAGTTACAAATTTACCTTTCTGTTATTATTTTGCATTAAAAATATTTCGATCTTTAAATTAATTTGGCCTAACAAATTAAACCCTATTGAAATATATTAACTGATTATCTTTCATGCACATGCAACGTTTTCCTTGGCAAATCTCTCGGTTTTGATTTTATGGACTTGTTCTTAATTATTTTTTTAATTTTCTTAATTTACAAAGACTTCCATCTTCTCTTTCCAATGTTAACTTCAGAGTAACCTTTCATAGCGCCACCAAATGTGGATGATTCAAATTTTCAAAATTACTCATTACACAATATTTTTCATCTTCCACAAGGAAGTATCATTACTGCGTCTTTTAACGTGGTTTGTTCATTTCCTAGTAATTAGTTATTACTTTATACTTTTTAATATTCTTTGTCAAAGGTATTACTTTGTTGTTGGTTAAAAGAAAACTAATTGAATAAGAACGCAGTCCGGACCATATATATATATATATATATATGCGCATACAAGTTTTCACTAATTTTGTTTCCTATAATTTTCTAGTGCCCTTCTTCAAATTATCCATTAGCCTTTTTGGAACGAGAGGCAGATCCGCAACCTAATATCTGAAGGATTCATTTCCTATAACTTTTTTTTTATACAAAAATTTTAAGAAATGGGTTGAGCTCACCCACGATCCAAGGGTAAGAAACCTAACTCATGATCCACTGGGGTTTGTTTCTGTGGGCACTAGAGAATGTCAAGTAAGCCCTTTAGTTCTGGCCACATAAGTAAGTCAACTCAGCTTTACTAAGCTGTAGTGATGCCTTCCCAAACGCCGCGACTAGAGTTACAACAAAGTGTCACTCCCCAGGATCGAACCCTTTCCCTTTAGATGAGAGTACTAACTCAATCTTTTCGTCAATTGAACCCATAGACGATGGGTAGTTTTCACTTACCTGATAAAGCTGAGAAAACACTTGCATGTGTAGAAGAAAAGAAAGAACTAAAAGGGAAGGGAGAGTGGGCCGCAGTGGGCTTCTTCAAGATCCATCGACTGGGCAATACATTCAGGGATTTAGGCTTTTACTTATTATTGACATGGGCTTTCCGTATAGGCACATTACACATTTCTAAGCCCAAGTGAGTGTTTGGGCCTTGATTCAACAATATTGTTTCATTTTTTCAGCTTCTCTTAAAAAAAAATCCTTGCGCCGCCTTAATGGGGTCTGACATCTTGTCTTTTTTATTGGAGCCATCCCTCTGTCTCTATGGATTGCCTCCAATATTTTCAGAAAGGCCTAAATATTTTCATTATTAGAACATATAATTAATTACTAGATTCTCAGTTCTCTGCCTATCGCTTCTATATGTCAAGCCAGTCCAAGCATAACTAACTCATGATTTTTCTTTCTAAATTCTAATATTAATTAAAAAAAGTTCTTAGCTGGAACAGCTTGGCAGTGAAAGTTATCGACAGTTTGAATTTTATGAATAAAAAGATTAAATTAAGATAATTATTAATAATAGTATAATCGCAACGACAAGACAAGTATTGAAATGTCGGTGATTAGGTTAATAGTCAGTAATTCAATTAACCTTTTTGGCGTTTAAAATTTTCACACTAAGACGACTCTTTCTAATTTTTTTCCATACCAAACTCTGAATTGATGGAACATGGGAAAATTCTTGGAACTAACACAATACAACTTTTATTGAGAAAAGGAAAAAAAAATAAACAAGTCAATTTAGTTTTGGTGGGATTCTTTATATGATTCAACAACTTTACTTGCTCATAATTTTTTTTAATTTTTAAATAAAACAAAATATATGACAAAAGGAAAAGAACATCTTGGAAGGCAAAAAAAAAAAGACAGGATGTAAGATCAGTCTCCCTTAATTAACAAAAAGTGACACGTGGTAAGGTTTGGAACAAGCTAAATCCTGTCAAAATGAAAATTTTGCCATTACCATTTTCACAACTATAGCATTATATTCAAAATATCAAATTTTTTAAACTAAAAAAGCAATTTTAATTCTTAAATTTGGAGTTTCAAAATTTGGGTCTTTATTTGTGATTGGCACTGCACTTGACAAGTTGCTTCTCCTCGGTTTAGAGGGACCTACGATCTTGGATTTTGGAAGCTTTAAGCTCTTGCCTTTGGCTCTCTTCCTCACTTTTCAGTTCATTTGCAAAGAAAGTACTGGAGAAAAATCCATAGACTTAGTGTTTAGGGTTTCTTTCAGAGAAAACGCTAATACACAGAGGACTATCTCATTCCCAGGTGGGTTCAGCCAATACCTTATCAGTACCCATGATTTCATCAAATTGAGGTAGGTCAACCTCAACCTTGACGTTTCTGAAACCCCCACTTCCTTTTTTTATTTTTTGTTTTGCCCGTCCGCTTCCTTTAAACCCTATTTGTTTCACTTGAATCTTGAGCTCCATCATACTGAAAGAGAAGATTTTTTACTCTGATTGGATATTTCTTTTCTGTGAAATCATCCTTTAAGTTTCTCTGTGGTTCTTGAAATAATGTGGGTACTGCTTGTTTCACATAATGTGTGGGGGTTGGGGTGATTCCCAAATGAGGCAAGATGGCTGACGCTCTGCTTTAAAATTCAAAAGTGACGGTTTAATTTGAATGCCATATTCTGCAATGTCTTGGGTTCACTCTCAAATTCTGCAGAATAATGGTGATATGGCCGGCCGGCCTATTCTCTCTCCATCTCCTTTATCTCCTCCTCCATTGCCTTACATTTCTAACTTCCAAAAGCAAATAAGCCCACCTCCAGTTTCCTCATCTGGGAGCAAAATAAGCCCTGCAGTTCTTTTCATCTTAGTTGTTATGGCTATTGTGTTTTTCATTTCGGGTCTCCTTCACTTGCTTGTTAGATTTCTCATGAAGCATAGGTCTTCTTCATCAATTTCTCAATCCAATAGATACCCAGATATGTCTGAATCAGATGCTTACCAGAGGCAGTTACAGCAGCTGTTTCATCTTCATGATTCAGGTCTGGATCAGGCTTTCATAGATGC
>JANTPZ010093514.1:0-13129 GCA_025593235.1 Vachellia pachyceras | reverse complement strand
CTTAGAGATATTATATAAGAATTTAAAAGCCTGAAAAATGAATTACCAGCCAAAAGCCTATTTTGGTGGAAATTTTAAGAAATGAAGAAGAAACAGTTATCAAAATTATTAAAGAGTACAAAAAAGTAAGAAGACATTATGAAATGTTATATTGGAGATTTAGAAAATTTATGCAGAGGTTTAGATCCCTGAAAGTGGCCTAAATAATTTGAAAGTTGATTTACAATAATTAAGGGCCTATCAAGAAAAAATAGTAAGGGGTTATCATATTTTCCCTAAATATTTTAAAGAAGTTATTTTAAAAATTAAAGAACGTAAATAAATTAGATGATCCTTGTAGCATATTAAGAATTAATTCCTAGAATTTATTTGGTAATTTCAATACCAATTAAGGAGGGCTAATATGGTAAATTCATCACCTCAATCCCAAAAAATGAATTTGGGCCAAGATTAATCCCAAAAGTATAATCCAAAAACATGCTACCAAGATCACAAGGATGACTTTCAGGTTACTTAGCCATCGTCAGTGATCTAATAGCATAGCAACACATGTTTGTCAAACCATTAGAAAATCACGCTCACATAAGTTAAAATAAAATTTATCTCACATATTTACTTTATAGACAATAAATTACATTAAAAAAGTATAGCTTCCCCGCTAATCCAAATTGGGCTAAGATAATCAACCTGGTGGAGTAAGATTGTAGGGGAATGGGACCGGGTAGGAAATAAAATAGTCATTGTTATTCCCATAAAGGCATCTTTGCCTTCATTGAGGAGTTTAATTGCTTAGAATTATAGTTCAATTAAAGTGCCATTTACTGTTACCAAAGGAGTTCTTAGCACCCTAAAGTATTTTATGATGTATTCAGCATTATGAAATTTTTTATGTGCGTACAATACCTTTGCATTCTTAGGTGTGTTTAGAACTTTAAATATATTTTTTGTGCATCCAACACAAAGGCAAAAAATAATTTTGGATGCTAGATACACCACAAAATACTTTAGGGTACTAAAGAAAATATTCAGGGTGTTGGATGCATCTCAATCCTCTATCAATTTATGCATAACTTTAATTGTATCTACTTTTATGTGTTGTTATTTTTAATGGAGAGTGGAAACCGAGAGAGAAATGAGATATGAAGGCAAGTGACAGTTATTAATAAACCCTTGGAATGTTGCTTTGGTCCTCCTAGCTTAATTTTAGAATATGAAGTCTTTAATCATAACAAAGGCCTTGAGTTTTTCACCATGACAAACGTGTAAAGCCTGGAGTTTCTCTCTCTGTCATTCATCCCAGCAAAGGATGATGTTCACAGCAATGAATATATCCTGGAAGTGTTCCTAACTAGTAACTCCATCTCTACCTTCTATGTATAGGATTTCATGTATTCTAAAGAGTTTAATCAAGGTTAGGTTTTGATCCCAATTCGGATTTTTTTTCCCATGTAATCAATAGTTCTAGTCATGTAAATTCCAAATTGATGCTATATTATGACAACTAAGACTTGTCTAAAGAGTCCATTCGACTACTCAATCCATAGTATTTGTGCCTCATCTTCCACAGGGACATCACTACTATCTCAATCCATAATATATTAATTCATATGTGTTGAATTACGAATTTAATCCAACTTACTTTCGCAAGAATAGATTGTTGGAAAGCATATTGAGCTTAGGGCATCTTAGGGGGTCAATGGAGTTGAAAACTATTTGAGGGCAACTCTGAACCCACCTAAGAACCCTGCGTGTGCGCCCTATATATGATATTGATATGGACTAGGTGCAGGAGCAAGTGATACATGAAATGTTGCCAAAGTTACTTCACTTGTCTCTCAGGCAGTTGATGGTTGCACCAGGAAAGCCGAAGCTTGGTTACAATCGACTATCAACAAGCAAAAATCATCTAAACAAACTAAGTCCAGGGGTCATCGTTAGAGCACGCTTGGCTAGTATATGAGCTTCAAAGTTCCGTTCTCTTCGGAAGTGTTTCAAATCAACCAACCATCTCGTTTAACCATGTCATTACTATCCTCAATTGAATTACAGCTATCATGATGATCATTATTTCCATCCTTGATTAGTTTAATTGCATCCAACGAATCATTTCTCAAGAAAGCTTTTCTATGATTATCACCCCAAGCCGTTTTAACTTTTAAGACCAATAAGGCAAAGTTCTAGCACTAAAAGATCTTGACTATACCAAACTAGAAGGCCACTTGTATATGATAGTACTAAAAGTTTAATTATATGATATTTGCTAATAGCTCCATATCCTATAGTGTCCTCTATATGATAGTAAGATCCATCAACTTTGATAGACTCACACCTGGTATTCTATTGGGTTGATTTGGTCACTATTCGAAATTCCAATATCTTGTATTTTGGCTTGACTCAATCTAAATCTTGACTATACCAAACTAGAAGGCCACTTGTACTTAACCTCAGTGCAATATCATGTAATGCATGTAAGGAATCTTCAATATTAGGATTACAAAAAGTGCAAGACATTGTCTCACTAATACCCTGTCTCATTCTCGCTTCATTTGTAAGTAGCATGTTGTGTAGTGTAAGCTAAAGAAAAGGCTTGCACCTTGGAGGCATGCAGGCCCAACTTTCAAATATTGTTCCATATGGGATCCTCCCTCGAGTCTTCACCTCTCACAAGGTTGTAAGCTGATTTGATGAAAAAATTTATATGTTTTTCAAGTTTACACTTGACTGTTATATATCTTCCCATCTTCCATCCACATGTTCACTTCCATGTAAAACATAATCCACGTGTCTTTAGTTCCTTTCTACAAACTTGAGCCAAGTCGTGATCAATCAATGGTAGGAATCAAATCATTGCCAAAATGATATTTACTTGTGACTCTTGTCCATAAAGCATCTCAATTGTTCATCAAGCCCCCTTCAGCCTTCATAATGAAACCTTTGTTTTGAAGTCTAGCACGACATACCCCTAAACCATCTCTTTTCTTTTCCTTGCATACCTCTTTCCAAGCCTCAAGATGGATCTTCATATTCTCATTGCCGGATCCCCAAAGAGAACTTGTAGCATTCGAACTAATCATAGAAAAGTTCTAGAGCCAGTTCCTCTACCATGCCAAAAGACACAATTCACAGATTCAAAACAAGAGGGGTATCAATTAACATAGGACTCCATTGAATGTTTAGTTGAATTTGGCCAAGAACATATTTCCTTTCTGTAGGATTTCAGGCGTATCTGGAGATGCCGAATTACAAATCTGCAGATACTCAAACGGAATTCAGATCACACTAGTGGATCCAAACGCAAGACACAACAAAAGCACCGAATGCAAGAGGAGAGGAGATGAGAGGATTCTCTTCAAGAGAAACGGAAGGGAGAAGACTTGTTTTCTCTGTGCGTTATGTTTGCTCACTTTGGGGAACTACTTCCCCACTCTTATAACTTCCCACTAGGGTTCATGTTTACGCATTTGACCTAGCCCATGGACTTGGGCCTAATCCATCAAGGGTGGCCCATATTCCAACATCTCCCACTCACACTTGGTAGATTAGGGGACGTGGGCCTCATCCTTCTCTCTTATTCCTTTCATACTAGGTGATTTGCCGTGATCGCATGGGCATGATGTCTTTTAAATGTTTGCACTAGAAATCCCTTTCACAGGACCAGCACAAGACAATCTTTCTTCATGTAGCTTGAATCTGGTTATTATGCCCATATGTTATTTAACCAAAATACACTTTCACTTTGACAAATCTAATCCCTCCCAAGTCAACATAAGACTTAGATCGTCTTTCTCGTATTCGTGGTGTCCACACTTATGAAATCTCCAAGTTGATATCATAAGGGACATGTCACAGACACCAGCATAGTTGTATATTTATCAGGTAATCTTCCTTTCGCCCATATATCATTTCGATATACATCAACTGCTTTCCTAACATAGTACCTTGTATCGCATCTATCATGACAGTAGGATGTGCGTTAAGCTAATAGTCATTGAAGTATACCTCCATGATAATGTCAAAGTCAAAGGACATAAGTAGAAATATTAATTTCTTGGAATTCACACAGCAACGAAGTAGGGATCCATTCACTTGCTTCCCTTTTGCGGTTCTATAACACGTGGTATGAATCACATGCTACGGTGTTTCTCTTATACTATAAGAGCGTATGTCGTTTTAACACTTACTATCAACACCATACAGACTTTTAGTCCAGATGTTCTCAACATCTAAACCCAAATTCTTCTATGTCTCATTCTCATATGACGTCAGTATTGAAGAATTTGTTGTCTGGTAATAGGCATCATGGGAGCGGGTGCCCATGATTCAATACATGTTTTATAGTTATATACATTAGATCTCATCCTGACATGCTACACAGTTGCCGAGGTGACACGATTTGTATTTCTTCTCTACCATATTAGCATTCCTACTGCTTTACTGGTGAATACAAGTGTCTCATCTTTGCATACTCCTCCTGAGTATCAAATGCGGTAGCTCGTGTGAGAGAGCCTACCTCACCTGCCTATACGACATACTAGACATTGTATACTTGTACACAGACACATGAATTAATCACGAATTCAATATACAGTGTCTGTAATTTTACATTTTGCATATACCAATAGCCCTTACATGTTTCTCAAACATTTCTCTGGCAATTGGTTTAATCAGAGGATCTGCGACCATACTCTTGGTCGAAATATGCTGTACATTAATCACTTTGTGTGCTATATAATCTCTCACAAGATTATACTTAATATCAATGTGATTTTTCTCGTTATGATATTTGGGGTCTTTTGTATAGGCTATGGCTTTCGTATTGCCACAATATATTAACATAGGATTTGTATTCTCATTTTCCAAATCCAAGGTGTTCAATAAACCTTTTCAGCCATATAGCCTCCTGCACTACCCCAGTGCAAGCCACAAACTCAACTTTCATAGAATGTATGGCTATGCACATCCGCTTCTTGCTACTCTAACATATGGCGCCATTACTTAGCAAGAACGTATAACCTGGAGTTAACCTTCGTTCAACTTCGTCTCCGACTACATTAGTGTTGAAGAATCCAAGAAGCCGCAATTCGCTTCCTTGATAAGTTAGTGCATAATTCATTATGCCCTTTAAGTATCACATAATCCTTTTCACAGCTTTCCAATGATGTTCGCTAGGATTTGACTGGAACCTAATTACCAGTCCAACTGCAAAACAAATATCTGGCCTTGTACACATCATTGCATACATTAGACTTCCAACGGCACCAGCGTAAGGAACTCTTTCCATTCTCTTCTTAGCTTATTCAGTCTTGGGACACATTTCAATATTCGGGCTAATTCCAATAGCTACTGGGGTGCCTCATGGATTGCAGTCACTCATGTTGAATCGCTCGAGAATTTTCTTAATGTAATTCTCTTGTGAAAGAGATAGAATTCTCTTTGAGCAATCCCTTTGAATTTTAATTCCAATTATATATTCTGCTTCTCCCATATCTTCCATCTCACAATTCGATGATAGCAATTCTTTAAAAGATAAGATCGAATTTAGGCTATTTCTGGCCAATAGAATATCGTCTACGTATAATGACAACATCACAAAGTTATCATCAAACACTTAATGTAAACATAGTGGTCTTCTTAAATCATTTCAAAATTGTATGAGGTTATCGCTCTGTGAAACCTCAAGTACCACTATTTGGATGATTGCTTCAGTCCATAAATGGACCTTTTGAGCTTATAAACTTTGCTCTCTGAACCTTTCCTTAGGAAACCTATCGGTTGTTCCATATAGATTTCTTCATCCAGGTCTCCATTTAGAAACACAGTTTTCACATCCATTTGATGTAACTCCAGATCTAAACTGTTTACTATTGCTAGAATTAGCCTTATTGAATTAAAGTGTACAACAGGCGAAAAGGTGTCGTCGTAATCGATACCTTCCTGTTGTGTGTACGCCTTCGCTACCAGGCGTGCCTTGTACTTGTCAGTTGATCTATCCGCTTTTCTTTTTATTTTGAGAACCCACTTGTTCCCAATGGCCTTTCGACCTTTTGATAGATCAACGAGTTCCCAGACTTGATTCTTTCTCATTGAATCAATCTCTTCTTCCATTGCATTACTCCATTCGCTCTTGGCAGGGCATGTCAAGTCTTCATATATAGAACGTGGCTCATCATCTTCATCCGAGGTGACCATGAGTTCTTCCCCCTCTATTGGGAAGCGCTTCTTGGGTACATTTCCCCTGTCACTCCTTCTTGGAGAGACCTCTTGTCTCTTTTGTTTCTTTTGTCTCAGTCTCGGTAAAGACCTTTCTGAACCTTTTGATCTCCCACTCAGATCAATATATTGAGACGACTGGGGATCATTAGATCGATCTGCACTACCTTGTTATTCTTTCTCATAAAGAGATACTGTTCGATCTATTTCTCCTCTACCAGGAAATTAACTTTCCAAAAATGCAGTATCCCTTGATTCAATTTCATTCACTGTTCCATCTTCGTTTTCCCCAATGAAAATGTATCCTTTGGATTCTTTTGAGTATCTTGTAAAGATACATTTCTTTCCTCTTGGACCAATTTCCCATGCCTATGGGAATCGTCGTGAACGTATGCAGCCGACCCCCAGGGTCTTAAGATACTTAGATCGGGCTTGCGTTTTGTCCACAATTCATATGGTGTGGAATTGACTGCTTTTAAGGGTACACGATTAAGTATAAAGGCCGTTGTTAATAAAGTATCGCCCCAATATGAAATAGGTAAGCTTGCTTAAGCCATCATCGACCTTGTCTAGAAGAGTTCTATTTCTTCTTTCTGACACACCATTTTGTTGTGGGGTGCCAGGGATAGTTAGCCATCTAATTATCCCTTTTTCTTCACAGAGCTGTTTAAACTGATCGGATAAATATTCACGACCTCGGTCAGTACGTAATACTTCAATTCTACATTCTATTTGATTTTCTACTTTGTTCATATATTGTCTAAAACACTCCAATTCTTCAGACTTTTGTGAAATCAAGTAGACGTGACCATATCATAAAAAGTCATCAGTAAAGGTAATGAAATACCAAGCTCCATGCCTTACCCTCACACCCATGGGACCGCATATATTAGAATAGAACAAATCCAATGGATTTTCAACTCTATTTCCTATATCGAATGGTTTTCTAGTTGCTTTACCGGCTAAGCAATTTTCACATAAGGCCATCTCCATGTTTGGAGTTCACCTAGCAAACCATCTTTTGCTAGTTTGATCATTCGATTCTAACTTATGTGCCATAGTCTAGCATGCCAGATATTTTTCAACAGTTATATTGGGGAACTAACAAAACAGTCATGCAAGTTGAAATCATCAATAACATCCATAACAAAGAACTTCCTTGGAAAGAAAGTTAGACCATAAAAGGTCTCTTTACTGAAGATGTCAGCAACTTTGCCATGAAAGTTCACTTCAAACCCATAATTCAACAGACATAGTACATAAACTAAATTCGTCGATTCCGGTGTAGAAGCACATCATGTAAGATTAAGGTCTTTTCACCATGCAGAGATAAGCTGCAGGTGCCTATGTCTTTGACCTCGATCTGTGCGTTATTGCCAACATAAAGCCATTTGCATTGATGCGGCAACCGACGGTAATCCATGAAGGCTTCTCAATCCTTTGTTACATGATCTGTTGAGCCTGAGTCCAAAATATAAGAAGAAGATCTACGTTCAATTAGAAAAGAGGTACTCGATACATAAGGATGTGTGAATTCACATAATTCACCAGAACCTTTCCACAGTCATTTCGCACAGGGCAGTCCCTTGCGAAGTAACCCATATTCTGGCAAGCATAGTATTTGACCTTATTCAGGTCAACTCTCTTTATGCCACCTTTAGATCCCTTCTTCTTAAATTTCTCTCTGCCCCTTTTGAATTAAGGGACATCATTTTTGCCTTTTCCACAGAATTTCTTGCCCTTCTTAAAATCGGGCTTGGCATTGGAAGGGACTGCATCCTCGATGTAATAGGCATGTCCAGAAGTCTTATATGCCTCCAGGCGTTCATCCTCAAGCTCAAGGTGCTTCAAAAAATTATCAAAATTGATGATGTCATCGTTATTTCATATGTTTCCAACTATGAGAAAGTGACCTGATTACAGCCTGCACTTGCTGCTCATCAATCAGTATATGTCCAGTTTCTTGGGGCTCTCTAATCATGTTTGACATGTCTCAAAGGTGCTTCTTCATGGGTGTATTACCTCAAAGCTCATATGTGTCAAACTTGATTGTCAATTTCCTAAGCTTAGTGGTCGAAGTTCATATGTCAGTTGGATGCTTTTCATACTAGCACATTAGGTCATTCTTCATTATGCTCAATAAGGTGACTCTTACAATACTTTTCTCTTTTCCATGCCTGGTATAACTCCAGGTTCCTTTTATGCTGGGCTGTAGTCCCAACTTGGGGTTCCACCAAAATGATGGTCAGTGGCCCAAGGGCCTCATGTTCCTCCAATATATACTGCATCTTACGGTGCCAGATATCCCAATTATCACCATTCAGCTTGTCCCCTTTATTTAACTCGGCAACTATGCTTTTCGTTGCCAATTTCTGGTCTAAGGTGACAGGTTATCTTATCAACAAATGTTTTCTCATAAAGTTGAGTTTTTAGCGATTATGTAGCACACCACAGTATACAATGTCTTTTACTTATATATTCTTGACAAAAAGATAATTTAATCACTAGATTTACGATCAGGAGAATACTTTTGTACCTCCCATCACACAAACACTAGTAACTATATTATTTCTTTCAAGAATTTTATAAGTACTTGAATCGCCAATTTTAGAAGTCTCTTTTCTAAAAGCTCCCACTTATCAAAAGTATAACAAGGTGACATACATGTGAATAACAATAGCGATTCCACAACAATTCACATAAACTAAACATGTCATATTTCACAATGCATTTAGTTATAATCATACACTAAGTCATGTTCTAAATATATTAACAAAACACAGAGTGTAAACACATAAATCTAAAGCACAACACATCTTTAGATATTCACAATACAATAATCGACTTTATTTCCTCAGTCTTTTAAAGTATTGGTTATTTTTCAGCATAAGTTTCGTAGTTTTCTTTACTGCATCAACCCACATGGTTGTTATTGTGAATATGCTTACAGCTTTAATTGCTGCACAATACTTCATCATGACATTCACATAGAATTCTGCAGTTTCATTATCAGTTATGTTGTTGATATGGTTCGTAATGAAGCCACATAGACGATATATATATATATATTTAATTATGGCCGTTCTCATTGTATTATATTCAGCTATTGTCACAGCCATGATAGGGAAAAAGGGTGGTCAACCTTCTCATCACAATCTTAAGGTTTGAATTTCAATGAGAACGAGTACTTAGGGCCTGGGTCGAAGTAGACCTCTTGAGGTTCCACTGGACATTCCTCAAGGTTTTGATTAGGACCCCCTTGTGGATCCTCCTCAGTGTTTTCCTCATATTCCCTTGAGGATTTCCTCAACATGCTCTTCAAATGTTCTTCCTTAAAATTTCTCTTCAATTTTTTTTGCTCAGGATCCTCGTTTGGAATATGTTCATCAACATATTCAATGTACACTAGTCTATAAGACTGTGCTTCAATGCTATTTGAGGCTCTTGTACCATTATTTTTCAAAACATTGATTTGAAATATTACATTTGAAAATTTTTCAAGAAATCACTTAATAAGCACTGATTTTCGTCAAAAATAGATCCTGAATTGCCATATAAAATGGACAAATTATATATCAAAATGAAGCTATTGAATTTTAGGATTTTTAGGAACAAACCGTGTCTCATTTGAACCTTGCACGCGCTCTCACGTGCCTCGGGAATGTAAAAATTTGAAAAATTCAAAAATATGGGACAAGCCCACTCTCGGTAACGGCGCGTGTACATCATGCGCCGCTGTATACACCTCATTTCATGTCACGCGCCGTCTCATCGATCTCCATCCGCCGTTGGCTGTCTGGTAGTGTGGTCCATGTTTTCGGTGGACGTGCCACGTGGCCTATTTTTCCTTTTTTTAATTATTATTATTTTTTAATTTAATTAAATTTTTTTATAATCCTTTTTTTCATATTTTTTTGGACTAGGCCTCTCTGGCCCAGCTCCCTTTTTTATTGTTTTCCCCCTGATTGGGCCTCTCTGGCCCAATCCACAAAAATCCCTTTTTTTATCCGAGTTGGGCCTCTCTGGCCCAACGGAAAGGTGCCTTCCTTTATTATTTTTTTTTTTGAGATTTTTTTTTGGATTGGGCTGACAATGGCCCAATCCCATTCGGGTCGGGTTAACCTACCCGATTCTCACCCGGTTTCCTTCCTTCTGCGCTGCCATCCATTTTTTCTCTCGGTATTTTCGTTTTTTGGATGTTACTATTCATCCGTGCTTTTTCCGGCCATATCTTCACCGTCCGACGTTCATTTTTCTTCATTTCGACAAGATCTACACAATGGGAGTACTTTTGGAGCCTAATTCTTTCTCCTTTTTGGGAAAATGTGACAGAACTCGTAACTCATTTTTTCCTCCATAACTCCATCGTCCGATTTCTGTTTTACGCGTTCTTAGTCTCTATGGCCTCGTCTTGAAGAGATCTACACTATGGACATATTTTCTAACCCTAAAGATGTCGTATTCTGAGAATCCAGATGTGGATCTCCATTTCTTTTTTCGTTTCACCTTTTCGGTTTAGAGGCATATGATTTTAGACCATATGTACACATAAATCACAGATATGCTTGAAATCTGAACTGAAAAAAAGGGCATGCTATACAAGAAAGCAAGAAATATACATATACATATATATATATCTTAATTAAACATGCTTGAGGAAATTCATGAACAGAGAGTAATTGCCATAGAACATGTATGGTAAGCAAGAGATCATAGTAATGGATATACTTTAATCATACACTCAAATTTTTATGATTAAACTAGCAATAGTTCATATCTGTGCGGGAGAGAAATGCCTCAGAAACCTAATAGCTTTGATACCACTGAAGGATTTCGGGCGTACCTGTAGATGCCGAATTACGAATATGCAGATACCCACATGGAATTCAGATCACAATGGTGGATCCAAACACAAGACACAGCAAAAGCACCGAAGGCAAGAGGAGAGGAGATGAGAGGATTCTCTTCAAGAGAAAGGGAAGGGAGAAGACTTGTTTTCTCTATGCATTATATCTGCTCACTTTGGGGAACCACTTCCCCACTCTTATAACTTCCCACTAGGGTCCATGTTTACGCATTTGACCAAGCCCATGGACTTAGGCTTAATCCATCAAGGGTGGCCCATATTCCAACACTTTCTTTCTCGATAACAACATTTCTTGGTGCTTTACTATGAACAAACAGCTCAAATTGATCAGTCTTTTTACCGAATTGCCTTCTTTGTGAAAAAGATCCGGTGGAGATGAAATGAAAGTTGTAACATATGTGGCATGTCCCAATGCAGAGTTCAATTGCATCTTGTTGTAATTTTAAAAATCCATATTAAGCGTTAATCATCTTCATAACCTTCTTTTATAACCAAGGAGAACAACTTCATTGGCATCCTCCGTCTGTTCTCTTTTATGCAATCTTGATCCCCTTTCTTACCACTGTCACTTTTTTTAAAACACATGCAAGCACGACATTTACATTGAAATTTTTGTTTTTATTTTTATAAGTTAGTCATTTGTTTATTATTCATGAGAGTGGAGGAAATACAACCGGCGGGCAAAAGTAAAGTACTAAGTAAAAGTCTTGTATATTTCAATTGAATTATGTATAATCTTATATGGCGGAAAACGGGAACAATAGCAAATCAAAATTCCTTTGTTAGAATTAATTAGAGAAAATGATTAATTAATTGGAGATGTCTTGAACATTGTGCTTTTCCGTCGCAAATGCTTAACGGTCCAAATTTTTCCATATTTTGAAACTTCAGGGAATGATTAACAAAAAGTAATGCAAGGACAAAATCCAAAATTTCATATATAAAATTATAGGTATGACGACAATTAAATTTTCTAATCATTCATTATGTGCATATTGACGTAGACTTCATTGGTTGTAATAATTTAATATTTGTGTGTGGTGGACGGAAAAAAATTATTTAGTTTTGTTTCTAGAATCAAATGATTAATTCAAAATTGGGATTCGTAACACAAACGAAGGAAATTTTTTTAGTTGTTTCTAGAATCAAATGATTAATTCAAAAAAATTAAGGTAAAAATATTTTAATAAAATTGATTAATATGTAGTTATGTAATATATCCCTAACATAAGAAACAAATGGTGGTCAAATATTCTGGCAAAAAAATGATGGTTAAGTACGGAGGTAAGAGTTGGTATAATATAATATTGTAGAAAACACATGACAAGAGTGAGAACAACGAAAAAGATTGGTATTAATTAACCAAAAATGTTTAAAACTAGAGCCCCATAAAATTATTTTTCGCACGAAATATTGCAAACAATTGTTTGAATGGCTACATGTCAAAATATTGTTTTGGTCAATGTCTTTATCCCACTCGTCAGATTATTCTTCATTTATGTTTTGGTCAGACAAAAATGAAAAATAACATAAGTCAAAGTTATTGACAAACATACCTAATATCTTTGGTCAACGTATGTATTTTATTTTGCCTAAAATTGGTCAACGGGCTTTATTCAATACTTAACAATATATTTTGTTATGGCTCTATATGCGGTTTTTGTGGAAAACAAAGAATTAAAAAAAACCTAATGAAGGCAAATTTTTAGGTACGGGCTCTACAATATCATAAAAAAAGAATTTCAAAAGACCAATGGAAAACGCACTTAAAGACTTTTTTTTTTTTTTTGCCTGAGAGTAATACCCGTGTGGTAGACCAAATCAATGAGAATAGAGTCTTGGTCTATAATGTCGTGAAAACTCTTGCACTAAATATATATCCTAAAGATGACTAGTCATGGGTCAATTGGACGCGCAAATATCTGGTTCAGAATTTTTGTATATAAGCGGACAAGAGAGGCAGTTTTATACACAGAGAAATCACGAATATACTTGAAACACTAACATCATGGGGTCTCCGAGGTCGCTATTATTGCTGATTTCTGTATTTGC